>ML218738.1:8604-58516 GCA_004785975.1 Popillia japonica
TAATAGCCTGAGATTGTACCCTTTCCAACTTCGAAGACCATTTTTTGGAGAGAGGAAAGAACAAGAAACCTCCACATTCAAGCTTAGATCTAATTAGTGCCCTATAAACCATCTGTAAACACTTCGGATCCGCTCCCCAGCGAATCCCTGTCAAGGCGCGAAGGATGTTGAGGCCCTGCTCACATGAATTAACAAGCCCTGCAATGTGCGCATGCCACAGCAATTTGCTATCAAATGTCAAACCCAAATATCTGCACTGGTCCCTGTTCGACACATAACAATTACCAATACGAACTTGAGCATTTGGTCTTACTCTTCTTCTGGAGAATATGATTAATTTAGATTTCGCCGCCGAAATGGATAAACAATGGTCCGCACACCATTGAGATACTTTTCCCATGGCTACACTTAACGCGGTTAATGCAACGTCTAGAGACGCATGCTTAGAAAAGACGGCCACGTCATCGGCCTATTGTAGTGAAAAGGCTCCATTACTGATGTATGACGATAAATTGTAAGAATAAATATTGAATAAAATTGGACTGAGGGGACTACCCTGAGGCAAACCAAAATATGCAGTACGTTTACCCAAATTACGATGGTCTTTTATTTCTAGAATTTTTTCTGCAAAAAGATTAAAAATGCACCTACAAAATTTAGACGATACCCTTAATTCCGTGAGGTACTGTATTAAAATGTCCAGATTGACATTATCATAGGCGCTGCAGATGTCTATAAACGCCGTCGCCATATATTGCTTACACGCAAACGCTTGGCCTATATGGGCGGAAAGCATGCATAGATTGTCAAGTACAGATCGACCGTACCGGAAACCAGTCAAAGTCTTCGGGAATATCATTAGACGTTCGCACCAAGTCTCTAATCTTCTTTTAATGAGGATTTCGAAGATCTTCCTTGGAACATTTAGAAGGGAAATCGGACGAAAACTTGATGCTTCCTTGGGTGATTTGCCGGGTTTTAGTATCGGAATGAGCAGAATGTTTTTCCAGGAACTTGGTACTATTCCTGTGTCTAAGATCGAGTTATAAGTGTTTAGCAAGAAATATTTGGCTGCAGCCGGAAGATGCGTGAACATTGAAAATTTGGTACGATCTTGCCCCGCCGTAGAATCCCTAACGTCAATAAGTGTCAACTCCAATTCGTCTATAGTGAAGTGAGAATCGAAAAATAAGTTGTGGATAGAGTCATCTATTCTAGGGAGAATAAACTCCAACTGGGGAGATAAACTAGGAGCAGCCCTTTGTAAAATGTCTGACAAGATCACATCAGGAATTATGTTATGAACAACTTCAGAATTAATGCGTTTAAATCTTCTAACTGTCTGCCAGACTTCACTAACCGGGGTTTCTCTATTGACTGAGGAACAGAATTTCCGAAAGCTACTCCTTTTCCTAAGTAGGAGGATTCTCTTCACTTTGGCAATGAAGCGCTTGGCAATCAAAAAAGTCTCGAATGAACCACTTGCTTTAAACCTACGGATGAGCAACCGTCTAATGTTAACTAGTCTCGTACAGCTTGCATCCCACCATGGGCAAGGATTATATTGACCCGAAAAACTACCTGACATGGGCATTGATAGCTCAGCCGCCGAAATCATCTGTTCTACAAATTCCTCGTAAGACCCGCCATCAATGAGAGAGGGAAGACCATTATCTATTAAATCGGAAAAGTATTCCCAATTGGCTTTCGTAGTATTGAAGCTCTGTGGTGATACATGTATGCGTGGCTGATAAACATCTCGAGAGGTAATTGACACCAGCAAGGGAAAGTGGTCACTTCCTAGGGTATCGTCATGAGTATGACATGAACAATTCAACGCCAAGTCCGGAGAACTTAGGGCCAAATCGATCACACTAACGTTGGAATTAGAGGGAGAAAGTCTCGTCGACGAACCATCATTTAATACTACTAGAGAATGTTCATTGATGACTTCTAATAGGTTTACTCCTTTCAAGTCATTAAAGGAATTTCCCCAAGCCATGTGATGACAATTGAAATCACCCATCAGAATGAAGGGAGTGGACAATAGACTTACAATTCTGGACCAATGGCTAGTTGACATGGTTACGTTCGGAGGAACATAGCCTGCAGCGATATGATAAATTGAACATTAAATGGCAGATCAATGTTAGGGATAAAATAAGTGAAAGGTAAACCAGTTTTAACCAGAACTGAAACGCCACCTTTACCGTCAAATCTTTTATTGTGAATCGCCGTAAAACCTGGGGAGGTAGGATGGTAATTGGGCTGTAGCCATGTCTCACATAGAATAATAATATCTATATGACTGCTGTCCAAATAATTATATAAACTTGGTTTATTTTTGGAGTAGGATCTGATATTCCATTGAAACAATTTTAATGAATAATTGCCTGAGTGAATTGTGTGTGTTCTATCCATGACAAATTATTATGTAGATTCTCGGGGAAGATCGCTTTGAGAATATTCAGTAAAGCAACTGGATCATTAACCAACATCTCCTTTAAAGTTGAAATAATGGGTTCAGGTCCATTGGGAG
The DNA here is from genome assembly GCA_004785975.1 of Popillia japonica. Lineage (NCBI taxonomy): Eukaryota > Metazoa > Arthropoda > Insecta > Coleoptera > Scarabaeidae > Popillia > Popillia japonica. The sequence goes on from ML218738.1 coordinate 11,144, forward strand.
AGGACTGAGAATTTTGGTGGGCTGACTGCACGGGGAGTTCAAGACAGGATCTTTTAACTGGTTCAGGATTCCTCCCGTTTGGAGAGAATAAATAACTAGATGAATAAAAATTGGGAGACCGGGGCAGGGTGCGCTTATTACCCTGTAAAACTTTGGAGAAAGTAGGTTTCGATCTATAATGTTGTGCTCTATTTGTAGATAGAAAATTTGGAGATTCTACTATATTTTCCTGACTACTGATAATGCGTGGAAAATTCGTGTCATCACATCTTATAATAGGCCGTTCTACCGAAGGACCACCATTGCTTGCACATATTTTACTTGCTTCGAAAAAGGAATATCCAAAAGTGGCCATCAATTCTTTTATTTTCTTCTGCCTAGCAAACTCTTTACATACTCTTTGCGACAATCTGACATTTTCCTCAGTACTCAAATGATTCCCATCACAATGGGTACAACGTGGGGATGTACTACTACTACAATCTTTCAAAGCGTGTGATTCTGAACATGCAGGACAGCGAATTTTAGATCTACATTGAGTTTTGGTATGTCCGTATCTAGTACAGTTGAAGCATTGGATTACAGGAGCGATGTATGGTTCTGGTATGCGAATGTTGAAATACAATGATACAAATTTGGGTAAAGACTTACCCCTGAATGTCACAATAATGGATGCCGTATTGATGTATTCCGTTTGTCCTTCAACAACCTGTTTCCTCTTGATTCTCTTCACATCAATCACTTTCCTTCCATCCTCTACAGTAATGTCAGCTAAGATAGTTTCTTCTGGAATCTTTGGATCCGTTTGCCTGACCACTCCCTTACATGTAACCAAGTGTCTCGGAATAAAGGCCCGATAGTGGAGTTTTTCTGCAAATGAAGACGTCAAAAAGGAATTAGCATCCTTAACACTACGGAATTCGATAGCCAGTCTGTTTCTTCCTCTCGTTTCTACCTTTTTCACTCCTCCAACTTTATTTTGTAACAGAGTCTTACCAAACTCCATGTCTCTTAACTGACCTACGTTTTTGTCGTCTGTGGATTCGACATATACTTGATATGGAGGTTGGTCATACACCTCAAAAAGAATCGGATCCTTCTGAGTGACTTTGTCATTGTTTGCCCTCATGTCAAAACCAGATGTAGCAACTTCTATGTTACTACCTACATTAATGTTTTGCAGTAAATCTGAATTATTATAACTATCCTCGACCGCCTGGGAGTCCATAATGACGTCATCCGTCAACCCCGATGTAAGATTAAGTTTAGGGGGAGCTAAAACTCCCCCTGATTTTCCACTCATCAATATTGAACCAAGTTAAGATCCACTCACGCTTAAAATACTAACCAATAATCAATTACCTTTCAAATCTATTATGAAATACGCACGAAGATTCAACAACTAAATGAAATACGTCCGACCACTTTGCAAGATAGACCGGAAGTCCATCTTAGAAGCTTCAAGATCTATTCTACTTTTATACAAATCTGTTAGTTGCATAATTTGAGTTGCTAAGAGTTTTCATTCTATTATTATAGCTCAAAATCAAACGTATGTATGTACATACTTTTCTTCTATTCTCCAAATTATGTAAAAATATATAATGAGAGATAATACAGCAACAGTCACTATATAGTTTCGTTAAATCTGAACTTACACCGGATTCTTCATCCGACCAACTTACATTAATTACGTTGACTATTTTAAATATAACATTGTGCTAATAATACACAAAATTTCCCAGTAACAATTTCCCTTATTATATACAATATAAAGCAAATCTTTGTCGAATCGTTTGCCGCAGGTCTACTACAATTTAATTTAAACGTATTCCGAATATTGCTAAGAGAAATATGTCGTTCTTAAGCTGATTGGTGTACTCTAGGTATAATAACGCGAATAACCTCACCATTACAAGCGCAGAAAACGTTGTTTTTTACGCTCTAGTTCACCATTTTATTGTTATTTTGAATTTGTGCTTTCGCTGTGAAAGCAATACTGCAGAATTTTATATTTAAGTTGTTGGTAATCAGTAAGTACTAAAATATGATTTTTCATTTAATTGAGTATTCTCGACATAATTAAATAGGAAAATCAGACAAAAGTGCGAATTATTAGAATAAAAAGTAAAAAATATAAAATCGACTACTACTGGGCTTTAGATGTTATGGAAGCAGAAGTAGTGGCTTATCATATGAAGCAAAGAATCCGTCCAACTAAATGATCCCCAGTCTTCCATTACGTTCGATTGCCGATACCAGAAGTCATGTTCTTACGATAAAACTTATTTTCTAACATTTTTCTTTAAAAAAGGTGCTCGTCGTCTACGTAACTTATGTAAAAAATGGGCTAGAAAGTTGAAGCGAGAAAGTAAACTGTAGTTCATACCAGTACTTCTCATAAGTAGTTTCAAAAATTGAAATTTCTTCGAGCTACTGATTTATGAATAAATACTCTTTCTCACATCTAATAACTTCTAGATAATTAATACATAACCAATTATACTTAAGTAGCAACGAAAAGTAGTTAATTTGTAATGTAATTTATCAAAAGCCAAGAATTAAAACAGTTGCACGCCGATTTTTAGAACCCACTAGCAATAAAACTTTGTAAGTATATGCTGTAAAAGTGTGACAATGAATCTTATCAATCTTTAATAATAGTAATATTCCAGAAAGAACCGTTTATTTAACAACACTTGTATCTTTACCTTACTCTTCATATTTTTCTCGAGATAAAGTTTTTATTTGAAATTAATATTTTTCGATGAATTAATTATCGTTCATCAAGCTGAAATTCTATCCATCTAGTTACAAGTTCGCCTCCGGAATTTCCAGTTCAATTAAAACTTTTTTATGCGGGACTAAATATAATTGCTAAAATGCTTGTTTTTATCCGCTAATTTACTCCGTTTAATAGGAGTTCGTTAACAACGAGTAGTTCAATATGACGGGTTTCTGGCAAAAACAGCATATGTATGTACATATATATATTATTATATATCAAGGATTTTAATATTTGTGATATAGGCAACACGCCGTCAGAAATACTGTTATTCCTCTCCAGTCAAGAGAGCATTTATCAGTGTAATTTGTACGATTGAAATATAACAGGTTCTGCCAAAATCGCAATTGTCGCTGACATAAATATGTTGTTTTTGAACGAAAGGTAAAAGATAGCAAATACTTAATTATTAATATAGCGTCGCACAAAATGTTGTTCCTGAACGCTAGGATGCCGCCAGACTGCAGACTCCATCCCCCATTAACTTGGTTAAAGTGCAATAATGCGATTTTTTTAACTTTAACTTATCAGCAGATAAGTGTTTTCTTAAAAAACCACGGCCGGCAATAGAATTAAAGTCTTTAAGAACCTATCGAATTCGAAGAACCCACACATTTTTAGAAATAAGAGATAGCTATAACGGACCTCAGCGGCAATCCATTATTCGAAGTAAAGCAGCAATATCTAATAAACTCAAACTTTTACGTTTGTATGAGGAACCTATTCTGACAAATCCTGCAAAACTTCAGAACCTGCAAGCGTTGCGTACTATATTAAGCAGCAACGAAAATTCGACTTTTATAAATCCCTAGAATTAAACGGAACCAATAATGCAGAAAACCTTCCAGACCAGCAGTGGTTGATTAAGTACTTTGCTGGAGTTGTATTTTAAACTCTGGGGTTTGTTTTCGTGTTGAATTCAATAAATAATCGTTTATTTTGTAAAGACAGTTTTTTAGTTCTTTGCAAAAACATTACATATCAAATAGAAAAATACATGTGGTTGCCGCTCTTCTCAATAATATTCAAAGTGACGTAAGTGTTTTTAAATCCTATAATCTAACCTCTAACATCAGTTGAAACAGTATTTCAAAAAGTAATATATTAAAGAAGATACTAAGTTTTTTGCCTTTGCTGCAAATTACCCTTTCTTGGTATGTGCTGTTTTTGGTATAAACCCTTCACATGTATTGCTAATATTCTTGCACTTTGTAGTGCAATAACTATTACTTTTATAACTGTAACAATATTATATCGTAAAAAAATCTTGTTGTTTCAGATAATATACTACAAACAAGTGTCAATGAAAGGGATAGCCACAGAAACCAGCTGCGAATACGATTGCAGGTGACCATAGCCAAAGTTATGCACGAACATTGGAAGACCAGTAGATCATGCCTTCCAGATGTGTCTGCCAAAATAGGCTCAGTGCGTTTCTATTCATTGCGTTTCTAACAACAACTCACGCGGGGCCCAGATACAGTTCTAGAATTGTTCAAGTTGAAACTGGTAAGAGATAATAAATTTTATTTCACAATATATTACTTTAATTAATATCTTTTATAAATAAAGTTGATATAATCAACGAAAAATCTAATATTGTTCATAACGCATCATTGCACCTATTGTTGGAAAACTCAATTGCGTCCCTTCGCAAACTCTTGCCAAAGGAGTTGTATCGAATATTGACTTACCAATACATATTTTATCAATCTACGCCTCAACTTACCTTAACTTTATATATGGAGCTACGACTGTACGATGGAATGTTTTGAATAACGCGCACACAATCAATTCGGGTCGCGGTGTATTTATAGGCAGCCAATTCGCTAAACTAAACATCCCGCGAGCGTTCCATTGAAATAGGGTGACAAAGAGTTTTCTTTCTTTGTAGGTAACGAGACGTACACGTTGTTTTCGAAGGGTGGCTGTTAAGATCTTCCCATCATTTAGTATTCTATTAAAATGTTCTTGTCAATAATAATATGTGCACAGTTAACAGTGAATATGGAATATCCCTGCCGTATCTCATTCTGTGTAAAGGCACTCCCACAAAAATAATTGATGGGCTTCGGGAAAAATAAACATATTCCTATTTTTGTTGTTAATGATGGCAGTGTTTAATCAGCATTACGTTGCAATCAATCAAGTTCTATCAAAGTTCGATTTAGATTTTTAACTTTGATTATAAATCATTTCAGTTCTTATTTCATTTTGTTTGTTATTATATCATAAGTTTTGTATATTTACAGGTGACATACGTGGTATTATTTTGGAACTAAATTCGAGACATCTGGAACCAGTAGAAGTATTTCGCGGCGTACCATACGCGGCTCCGCCGATTGGACCGCTACGTTTTAGTTCGCCGCAATTGCCATTGCCGTGGCCGGGCACGCGACTAGCTGATACTTTTGGTGCTGTATGTCCGCAACGATATCCGGATTTATCTAACAGGACAGCGGCGTTATTACACATGCCTAAAGGACGTTATCACTACCTGAAAAAGTTTGTGCCATTGTTAGTGAATCAATCTGAGGACTGCCTTTTTCTAAATATCTACGTTCCTGGAAGTGGTGAGTTAACTGAATTTGAAATTTCTTTGCATTTTCATTTTCGTATAGACAACAAAACAAAATATGTAGTATTATGTCTTAAAAAAATTGTAGAAAGATACACAAGTGTAAGATACAAAAATAAATAATAGTAAAATATTTTTCATCCACCTGATAAAACCACAGTGTGGCGAAACAACGTTGTAGTGGTAATCCACAAAAATATATTTTAAAACTTATAGGTATATTTCTACAATTTTGTTATGGAGTTTCAACAAGTATCTCCCTCTTCGATTAATTTTTTAATATGTCTTACTTGTTATGTATCTAGATATTTTGAATTCAATATCAAAATTCGCTATATACTTGTATATGTGTATAGCTTTCATGTAATACCAAAACCCGCTCTTTTAGATACGCAACCTATTTAACAGTATGGTAATACATACATATTTTTAAAAATATTCCTCAAGAAATTTTTATTTACATATATTGACAATTAAAATTTTACAGGTTAGGTTTATGTTGCAAGTAATCACAATTAAGTAACGGAAAAATAGTTATAATAAAGTGGTTTCAGTTGTTATCTAAACAGATATTTACTCTGCGTTTTAAATTTTCCAATACATTTTGCAGTTCTTGTACGGTGATATTATTATAACAAATAAAAATCTAATGGTGTCAGGCCTGGAGAGCGTGAAGGTCATAAGTTTTCGCTTATCATCAAAAAATTGTCTGTTGTATAAATTGTATCTTCCTGCGTATCTCTAGCTCTGTGTGCGGGGGCATTATCTTGCCGAAAGAACCCTTGTTGTAGCTCATCACCGTGTAGTTGTGGTATGAATTCGTTTAATACGGTACGGTATCGTTCAGATGTAATGGGTTCATAGAAAAATATTGGTCCGATGATAATTCTTCGCATGGACACTGCTGCTCAATTTCCTATGATGGATGGATAGGACAAATTTATCTTCAAAACGATGAATTATAACATGCCTGTGGTATTTCAATGCATCGTAATCAATATCAAAATAGGGGAACGCCTCAGTGAATTGCTCAATACAACTTTGTAGAGATTAATTATTCCAATTGACATTGTCATCTTGTATACCACTTCTGTAATGTCCCTTTAAAGTAAAGGCATTATGCTCCAGTATAAACACATTATGATAATCTGAAACAACAATTCTTATTTTCATTGTCATTACAATTAATGTGCTACAAATTTACCAAGCATACACGATATTATTTCCTGGTAGTTAAAAAGAAAACTTTTATGACGATTAACGGAAATGCACAAATGAAATAAAAATGAAAATAACACTGAAGGACACACGTATTAGACGTAGAAAAATGTCAAATATGAACTAGCAACTCAGGTTAGACCGGTTAAATAACTTAGAGATATTTCTTGTTTTTCCAACATATTATATACGTCATCTTACGTCAGAGATCACGTGTGTTTCGATTCTAAATGAAAGCTGTGTCCATTGCAAATACTGTCTGCGTATGAAGAAAATGTTTATTGAGTCTACAACATCCTGTATCTTATGCACCTACGATAAGTTGTGTTCGTCGCACAAAGACATGTTATAAGATATTTGGGATACAATATGTTGCCTTGCAAGAAACCAAAGTATATTGTGAATGTAAAACAAAAAATATTTTATCAATATTCATTTTCTTCTCTTATTTTCTCTGTTGAATATTCTTTATTTCTAATTAAAGAAAATGGACATTTTTAAAGGCTTAGTAATTTAATCAATTTTTCTTTAAAAAATATTTATTGTTTTAATTTACGAACGAGCAAACCATGAACATTAATGTTATTATTTAATATAGACATCCGATAAAACAATTAACCACATACACACTTGGTGGCTGCTGTCTGGAATATAGACGGTTCAAAAGGTGGTCGTTACTATAGGAGCATTGGAGACAACTAGTAAGAATCGACAGATCTTACTGTAGTTTCAAAAGAAAAGAAAGTTTGTACATGACTGGAAACATTTTAGTATGATCACGAAGAGTCATATTTTGGTTATCTGGAGATGCAGTTTGGAAGAAAAAATTGCGCGAATTAACACTGTAACATAAGCACACTATAAAAAATCTTGATTTGGATTGGTCGGTAATTACAGCACATTTTCAGCAACATTCCATCTTTTGTTCAGGGTGTAAAACCTCTTTTTTTGGCATTAAGGAAAAAACACTAAACACCAACTACCAATATTGGGATTTAAGCAAAATAATACATGATAGTACTACAAGTAGAGAGATTGTATTTTTGTGGGAGAACTTTAGCTGAGAGTTGTTGTGACTCTACAAGTACTTTTAATTGGTTTTTACTACCGCATCTTTGAAATCTAACGTACCGAACGTATTTCTTGTGTGATGTAAATTTGTTAGCATTGATGTTATTTCTGCTATTGTTGAATTTAAAGCTAATGGACTGATACTAATATAAAACATCTCTGTGCTTCAGTAAAAGCATATTTTCAGAGTAGGTGATTTTTTTGTACCGTATGTATAGTCATACATAAGCGTATACATATATCAAAGGACATTACCAAAATACTACTGACGAACAATATGAAACAATCTTTGTACCTTACCATATGTGACTGGACTAGGCATTATTTAATACTAACAATAAGTACTAAGGCCAAAATTGCTACATCCTCTTGGGAATTTACAATACTTTTTCCACTTCCAAGATTCCTTACTCAGAACAGTACCAGTCGTAATGATGTGATTTGAGAAATCATTGATATATGGAACAACAATAAATCAGTAGATGCAGTTCTACTTAAACTTACTTTCTCCTCCAACAATACGAGGGCTTCTGCTAAAATTCGGGGAAAATATAAAATAAAGCACGCATGGGCTTATGTAAAGCACTTTGTTCTTTTTCACAATATTTCCTTTTCGCGTCTATACACCTTGCATTTGGTGGAACCAATCTTCAAAACACTTTTTCCACTCTAAACAAGGTACCTCCCAAACAAGTGACTTAAGTGCCTCAATGGTTTCTTCGGGCAATGAAAAGCGTTTGCAACGCATTTTATTTTTGATGTGTTGGAATAAGAAGTCATTGATCAACTGAAACATGATATGGGAAACGCCAATAAAATCAGGCCAGGCGATAATTCGGAAGAGTATGGGCAATGGGTCATTATTTCGATGTTACGACTGCTCAAAAACTCGACACTTTGTCATGCTGTGTGTGCGTTTACATTATCACAATCAAGAATAATTCGACGGTTTATATATACGTTGTATTTTCAGATTTCAGAGCAAACAAAGTGTAATACTCAGCATGAACTCTCTCTATCTTTTAATGCAGCAGTTATATCAGTTTTTCCGAAGAAACAAGCAATAATTTTTTGTGAACGCACCACTTTTGGTGGCTTAGGTTCAAATTCACCCATACAGTCGACTCCCGTTGAATTTAAAGCTCGTATAAATACATCCATGATTCATATCCTGTTACGATACTATACATATGTATGTATATGAAATTTGAACAACCACCGTCGAATTTTTTCAGCATTTCCTTGCACCACTTGACTTGCGCCTTTTTTCTGCGACTTTGAGATTGTGAGGGATCCATCGACTAGAAAGCTTTCTGACATGTAAATCATCATGTACAATCATATGTATTTGTTTCGTCGCAATGTCTAAGGATGCCTCTATCTCTCTATATGTCACATGCTTTTCTTCTAAAATCATTGCACCAACAGCATCGATGTTCTTCGCAACAAGAAATGTGCATGAACGGCCTTCACGAAGATTGTCATCAAACCTTGGACTTCCACGCTTAACCTCGGCAAACAATTTGTAAACCGTAGTTTTGGAGGGTGCTTCATTCCATATTAGCCAATTCTCCACACGTTGCTGTGCTGTTAAACCGCATCAAAAATCATAAAAAACGTCAATCCCATCACTGTCATTGCGGTGCTGCTAAACCTTATCGAAAATCATGAAAGACATCAAGCCGAAGTCAAAGTTTGCATTTCGTACAATTATTCCATTGTTAATTTTTTTGAAACAAAAAGGGGTTGAGAGCGAACTGTGAAGTTAATTAACAAAAAACTTGTTGGCGGGTTAAGTAGGATTGTAAGACTTGTAGCAACAAATTATTAAATCCAAAAGAAATGCAGTCTTGATAGCAGTATTCCATGAAGTATACGGTAAAAGGCCTTTGACATTTCTGTATGCACGCCATCCACGTATGTAGCTCTGAACGTCTACAACTTCCAATATATAGGAGAAAACTTGCAAAGATGTGTGAACGAAGAAGTGGCAGGCTTAGAGACAAAAGTATGTCGTTCTAGAGCAATAAAATTTGCTACAAAGGAGTAAATATATTTGCACGAAATCATATCAAACACTTTGTCTACGTCTACGTTACATAGACATAAGGAAACAGGTTTGTAATTAGAGATATTAGCCAGCCAAGACTTGACATATTCTACCCAATTTCCACTTCAATGGAAAGGAAGTTGTGCGTTGTATTAAGTTAAATATATAGAGCAATGGTTTATATGTACAAAACTAAACGACAATATTTCAATAAAAAAATCGACATTTCATCAGTTCCGGTTATTAATTTATTCCTCTCGCTATGTAGATATTCTCAGTAAAGGATGAGATATTCCCAAGAGATGTGTTCACAAAACTGTCTGCATTCGTCGATTAAAAGTTGAACAAAACACTGGAAAAGTGGTTACCAAAAGCCTCAATACAATCGACGAAGGTTTGCTGTATGATGTTGTATTTTAAAGTAAATAGATATTTTAGCGGATATTTGATTTCAGATGATTTTAAAATTACCTCTACTCAGACAAATAGGTAATTTAGTTAGAGTAAACGATAATGGTTAGTTTAATTTTATCATTGCAAGAGATATGTTTTAAGAAATTATTTTAAACAGAAAAAGATATACACTATAGTTCTACGGTCGAAACCAAATCAAAATCAAATAACCATGCACAAAGCTTGCTTAACAATTAGTAATGAGCAGATAACCACGAAAAAAAGAAAACCAATTAGATTGCTAGCAACAAAAAATTATTCATAAAAATTTATATTTTTTAAAATGCTCTCTTAGCGCCTTTCGTATTTCCTATTTTTACTAATTCTACAAAAAGCTAGACGGATTCTCCGTAGGTATCTACAACTAAGCAATAAAGGTTGATGCACCTGTAACAGAAACATCCTATGTTTTGCAAACATTTATTGTCCCAAACTCAAATAAAATTTTCCAATTAGTATTATTAATCATAACATTAGATTATAATAATGTTATTTTGAAGCGTATTAGGTAGTTGTTTATTACATTCATAGAACATTTTTAATAGCTCTCTAATTCTCCGCGCTTTTTTATTCCGCTTCATCTAAGGTATAGTGCAAGATGTTCATTTCTTTTTACTAGAAATGCTGTTTAATCCCAGTAAAGCCGATTCTTCTATTTTACCCTCTTGAGGACGAATAATAGTCGATTCTTACAAAAAAAAACAGCATATCTATAGCAACGTGGAGGCGTTGTCGTCAATAATCGACAGCTGAAAACCAGCCCAACGGTCTTGAAACCATTGGCAAACACGCACAATAGGGACTCAAAAAATAGCCGGTCCAATCATCGACAGCAATAATAAAATGTGACGCGCAAAAGGAATCAGTGAGAGAAAAACATTCTAGAATAAGTCGTGCATGAATGTGCGAAAATGCTTCCGTCTTTGATAAACCAATGGAGGGGAATAATTTCTTTTTCTGGCTTCTCGGATATACAACGCGGTAGCAAGACGCAGTGGAAAGTGCAGATAAGTCGTTAACCGGGTCAACGGTTGACAGTTCCTCCTCAATAAACTTATGAAATACCCACGGCAACTGTTTCCGATTTGGATATCGGAAAAGAAGACCGTAGAGTCTCATGGACCGATAATGTGTCAAAATGGCGGAAGTTATTTCTTTTATTTCATTTGCTTTGTGCTGAAACCGGATGACGTTATAATATTAATATTACCTAACGTTACCAAAGGAAAAATGATAATGTAAAAATCTACTAACGCCAAAACGTCGACGTGAATCCGAAGAAACAGGTGAAAGAACTGTCGCTATTGATTAAATGTCTAGTAAAAAAGCAGCGTAATTTCAGAATATAAATTTTATATAATCTCACTTAATACTTAATACTAGAAAGTAGTAGAAACATAATTAGTCATTTTTGGTGAGCAAGATAGAGCAGTCTTCATAAACAGAACAGAACAGAAATATGCTTTTGACCTTCGTCTCAGGGACAGTTCACATCCAAACATATTGGAAATATTTTCTATCACTTCTGTCAAGATTATCAAAAATATCCCTGCAAATTTTGCGAGTGTTTGCAATATCAATAATTACTTTGCATGTTTATGGGAGCATGGTTTTGGAAGTGACAACAAAGCCTTTAATTAAATGGTAATTTCGTTCCATCTCTCCATGGTTTCCCAAGAAAATATGTATGTATATAAGATCTTGTATAGCAAATTCACTCTGATACTACTGGGACTAAAGGTGTGATTATTCCTTTGATTCGGCTACGTTTTCTTTCATTATTGTCAGCCACATCACCCGCATCATTAATATAAGGTTGGATATCAGCTCCTTATTGGTGGAAGGAAACACGATAGAGCTTTTTATCAGCCGTTACCTTATTATCTCGTTTTATATAATCTGTTGTCTTTTCATCTGAATGGTTTCAGACCTAGTTGAAGTTGCACTATAGAGTTGTTAGACTTGCTGGATGGCATCTTCAGAATTGTTGACAACACTCTAAATCATGGAATTCTGTTACTAGTTTTAAAGCATCTATGCGTTAGTGACCAGTTTCTAATTTTTGACGATTTGACAGGTTTCGCTTAGTGGGTAAAACTAGTGGATAGCATATTTGAGCCTATTTTTAGTTTCTGACAACTGCAGGATGTGCGCTCACACTTATGACACTCGACTATTGTTTGATATTTCTCCCGAAGCTCAGTTTGGAACATGCCATATCTTTGAGATAAATAACATGCGCTTACAAAGTTGCTTGTGTTAGAACTAAAAACATCCAAATATTCTATATTTTTGTTTGGTTCTGAGAGTTCTCGGATAAGAAATCTTAGTTGGTGATTGTGGATGCTAGATTTCTCCAGCTCTCCCAGAGCCTTGGCATGATCATAGACAAACACCTTCGGTTGAGTGAACATTTAAGTAGTCTTATAGGTAAACCAGTTTACTGGTGTTCAAATCTTATCTTCGGCATACCGTGATGGAGATTACCAATCTGAAATTTCTAAAAAAAAAATAGCAATTAACATCAAAATAAGAAGAACTCAAGTTAGTTAGTTAGTTACTCTTGATCTAAACATGACAAGACGCCATTATTGGACGCCTTCCATCATAAATGATTTCTGCAAGCATCTTCTAAATTTTGTTTGTAAAATAATGCAGACAAAAGTTAAAATCAGTACCAACAATCTAAAGGGCAAGATAAAATTATTATTATCTTTAATAAATACAAATAGTACTAAAAATAGAAAATCTAGTGAGATGGAATTTTTATAGGTCGTATAATTTTACATGTGGGATTGAAGAAACATTTGATATGCGAGATAGTCACCAAGCGAAAACATTTAAATATGTCACTGGTCTATGAAAACTTCGTGGAGAACCATATTGCAAATTATTAAGACCATGTAACTAAGATCCACTGTCAAAGACCACACATAGGATGCAAACTGAAAATCTTTGGTAAAACCGAAATCTGTAACCTTTTTAAAGGAGCCATATCAAAATTTGAACTGTTTAATCTCATAGCAAGGTATTCTTTCAGTCTATAAGGTGTTCTTCTTTAGTTCAGAAATGATAATGACTAATTGTAAGTTATCTAAATTGTTGAATGTAGATGAAGTACCTACGCGCCCTTATGAATTTGGGAAACATTGCTTCTATATATTGTTAATATTTGTATACATATCTATAATATAAAAATATGCACCTTTGTATTAAAATTGATATTATTTTAAGAAAGCAATTTCGAAAGGAAATTTAGTTCAAATTTACTTACATGAAAATATTTATTCAAATCAACGTCAACAGCATACACATAGCCAATTTCCACAAAGAAATATAAATTTCCTTAGACGGTGGATCTTATTATCATCTAAATTAAAAAGTTGTTACAAAGACTCAAATTGAAACTTTTTTCGAGCAACGAGCCCCTGTACGGCACACAAAAAGTTTTCTAATCACAAAGTTGTGTTAAACAGCTAATTTAAAAGTAAATTTATAAACAGTTCATCAGTGCTATTCGCCGTAATAATCTTCCACGTTTATTCAATTTGGTTTGACTCTGTTTCATATTTCAACTTTCTTCCCTATTAAAAACAAAAAATCGCTTGAATATAATATCTTGGCCGTTTTATATTTCACCTGCAAGCCTTGCAGAAGTATAAAGTTAACAATCTACTAATTACTTTTTAATTACACGGGAAAGAGTATCTAATTGTAAAATGTGGGTGCTATTAATGAATTTAAGGGAATTAGGGAACATAATAGTTACCGACGAACAGTATGCATGTAATCTACTGGTGTAAAATTCTTTTTTTCTTTTACAGAATAAAAGTTTCAATTTGTAGATGTCCTCTAGCAGCTGTATACTAGTTCACTTTCATTATGCATTAATATATGTATTTTTATGACCTGCACAGCTAGAAAGAGGTGGCAAACTTCTGATAAAAATTTTAGGATTTTAAGGTCTAGGATATGAAAAGTTCCCGGAGTGCGCCGCCCAGTTACGCGAGTAGTCATTGGCAATTGCAATTAATAAATTCTTTAGTTTTTTGCTGGTACACTTGATATTACTAGGAAGATATTAATAACGTTGATGCAGCTTCAAATATTTCTCTATTTAATTTCTCTAATTTGGTACCTTCCAAGCGAGTGCTTCTGCTGACCAAAGTCTCGTCACATCTAAATTGGTGACATATTTTGGTGGAGGTGCCGGGTACCACATAGATTAAAACTCATTTAAGTAAATTCATAAGCCGTCGTTTACTGTGAGTTTAGACCTTATGATGTTTATATATTTTTTTATCAGTGTTATTCGCTCTCAGAGGCCCTAAAATATATGGTTATTTCATAGTAAGGGTTAATACATACTTTTCCTCAGCGTACTCACCTTACTGTAGCTTACAGAATACTAAATGTGCCATTTGGTTTTTAGCTAACACATAAAGTATCATTAATAGTGATATCGGTCGATCTTTGATTGTGAGATAATGATACCTATGGTATTCCCCGGTCCAACGATAATGGCGTGCCGGTCCAGCTTCCATTCTCTGAACAAGTAGCGTTCGTTGCTGGAAAATCATTAACAACGCAATAATACTTACGACGGGGTAATATTGTAATAAAGCCTACAGAAATCAATTAACATCAATCAAAAAATTGATTTTTAGTGACAAGCTCAACATAAATGTAAGAATTTCTTAGTATTGACATGTGAATATGAACAAGAAGTCGTTATTTGCCAGTTTTCGCATACGTAAATAATTGAAAGAAATATTTCGTAATTTTTAGTAAATATGTATATGTCAAGACGGAAAACGAATAATACGTACGAGTTTGCTGAATAAATTTTTCATCACACATCTATGCAAATTGAAAAATTTCTTTCATAACTTTTGTTTAACTTTAACTTAACTGTGTCCGCTTCTTTTTGTTTGCAATAAACGCATTTAACAAACTCCCTTAAACCAGTTCCATGGTTGTTTAATCTTTAGATCATTTTCCCATTGAATAATATTGGGGTAAAAGTATCAATTGAATTATATCTGACGAAGCAGAACTGATTGCTAGTGTTGTATTTTACTCATCAAAATAATACTAAATAATAAACTATAAATAAAGACCATTGTTTTTTAATATACAAATTAATTGCATCAGTCGATGTTCATTGACCACTTCCAATTTAGTTATATCATGCTGAACAATTTCACATATCGAGGCTATGAACTTCATATGCACCACGTAATTAAACTGTAATTACTATCAAATAATTTAATCACTGGAGCTTATGGGAAATCGAATTAATGATATATAAACAGATACATGTAGGTATACACAGATGTCCAGTGTTCGTGCCACCTCCGTTGTTACCTTTCCTCTAAAATTATTAATTATTAAACAACAGTATTAAGGGAATGTTATGGGTATGCTACCGTAGTAGTTCTTATAACTATTTTTGTCAATGTGCTGCTATGTTCATGTGCTGCAGATTTTAGTGGTTTTTTGCACTTGGCTCTGCAGACTTCAGCAAAATCCGTCTTTTTAGTTTCAAAGTGCTTTACGGGAAAAACCTGAGGCAAAACCTACATCAAACGCTTAAGCGTTCCAGTACTTTTTTTATTTTATAGGAAATCGGTCTGAAGCTCACCAAAGTGGAGTCTCGAAAATCAGTAGTCAGCATAGCAAATTGTTTAATTTCCCACCAGTTTTGTCCTATGCATGTTGTTATTAGGAAAGCTCAACAAATTTGGCAGGTCTTGTCAAAATATTAACACCAGCGCCTTGAGTTTTGCCATTTGTATACTCAAATCGGATTGTCCAGCCTCCAAAAATTACGGAAAAATAGAATATTCAGCACTACCTAACCCTGCACAGTGAATCCCAGTGCGATGTTCTAAAATATTATTGGCTTGTAGTGCAATGCCTAGGGCGCTAGCTCCATAGTGCGACGGTATTGGGTTCGAACCCCGGTATGGGCTTTCTGAATTTGGTTCTTTGTAGTTGCCTAAATTCCACAGCAAATGGGGAAAAGCAATATCTTAAGTGTCTCTAAGCCTGTAGTTAGCGCAAGCTGTTGAAGGATGTGAAGGCATAAGTTATTATTATTATTGTTATTGAACACTAATCCACTATCACACACAGGACACCAAACACTTGAATAATTGCCAACGCGTTTCGCCACCAATGCTGTCCAGAGGATAATGAATAATAAATAAAATTACAAAAATAAATAAAATTACAAACACAACTTACCAAGAAACCTAAAAGTTGCAAGTAAACAACGGCAATCCGATTCGCATAATTAATTGCGCATTAGCGAAAACAATGACGAATGGAACGAATAGGCCCGTTGTTACTTTCATTAAACACGATTTGTTTTTGTATTAGATATCATTATTGGATTTAGCTATTCGCCAGGTCCATTAATGCACATTAAAAAAGTCTTCATTCAAATTGTTTTTGTAATCTCCAAATTTTCAAGTTTTAGAAATTTACAATTACTAATCGCTGAAATTATTTTTACATTATAATGATCAATATGATGATCGTTTCCGAAAATATGTTGGGCGAAACATGTTGTAGACTTTGCGATTCTGTTATGTTTAAGAATAGCCATATGCTCTTTGAACCTAGTTGAGATAGAACATCTCATGTTTGTCTATGGAAAAACAATATATTTTTGACAATTTTTACAACTAATTTCATAAATCCCCGACTTTTCCAGACTTCTCAAATTAGTGCCTGAACTGGAATCCATTGTAAGATTCAGCTCCCTGAAGATTTTACTCAAACTTTTACTGATAAAGGGAGCAAAAGGGAGGGTAACAAAAAGTGTGGTGGTAACGTCTTCTCGAAAAGTCGTCGATTTTTTTTCAAAACTCTTATTTTATTAATTCTTATACTTAGTTAAACATCCTAATTAATTTCTATATAAGTTGAGGCTGCAAACCATTACACCAGGCTGCATCTTTTACGACTTTAAGCTCTTTCTCATATCTAACCTTGTTCAAGGGAAAGGTGAGCAGTCGATGGTTTTGATTTGTACAAATACATAGTACCCTAACATAATCTGCAATCTGAGTATACCAATGGTCTCCTTAGTATGTTCAATAAATTTATTCACACACTCACAGATAGTATATTATGTACAACACAAATTGAAACATTTGCACTAAAATAGTTACGCTGTTTGATACTAATTACAGTTTGAAATGACTCACAAAGCTATTATACATTCTTCAGGATAAAAAGCAATTACATGCATACCGTATTGGTGATTTATAAACTTAATTTATTCTTCTTTTGCCGGCATAATTCTTAAATGAAATTGTCTCCGATGATAAATGAAAAACTTATGGTAGATGACGTAACCGTCACACTTTATTTATTTCAGGTTTCAGTTGTGCCAAGTAAGTGGCAATTATAATTTTGTCAACCATTAAACTGTAGAGTACATCCAAACAATGCATCCTCTCTTTCATATCCAAGTAGGTACCACTACTTAACTGTAGGAAACAATAGTTTAGCATTAGCGCAAACACTGAATCTGTAATTGTTCTGAAATTGTGCCGTCTAACTAACTAACTAACAAGGAGACAATTGCCATTGTATATCTGTCATTCGGCGGAGCATTTAACTGGAAATCATTAAAATTAACAGTTCATTTGCAAAGCCTGTTGAGAACAGCCACACGGCGGAACATTTTATACCGCCTCCTATATAGCAGATAGTCGAAATACGTTCTCGATTCTCCTTTTCGAGAGTATCTAGATCAGCTAACACACATTGTGTTGGATAATATATCTGGATCTACATAAAGTTGATTTGTATATACTGCTGAATAGTGAAGCTGTGAGCGAGTTGTTCGATTGTCTGAGTATATGCTGTGCTCCCTTATTCTTCGCGAATTGGGATATTCGACGAAAGGAGTAGAGCAAAACGTCTTGAGAGACCGCCCAGGCAGTCGTAGCAAATGGCGAGGGTGCGGATGTGGTTGGGCCACTATACTCACTCAACACACAACCGCGTTAGTACACCAGGAGAAACGAGGAACTGCAAAATACATTAGACTTCTCGGTAAATGAGGCAGGATTATTAATGACACCACTCCACTATGCATTCACCTCAACCCCATTTATGTAATGAATGAAAATTTGAAAGCCTTTTGTTAACGCATCTAATAATTAATATCTTGTTAGTGGGGAACGAATATAAATTCAGGTCGTAAAAATTAATTTCCCTTAATTTGTTCCTGACTTCTCAACACATGCGTATAAATTTAAAATACACAGTACCGAACAATAGTAGACATACGCAGAAGATCTTCATATTTTTCTCTAAGAGTATTTAAAATAAACATGTAAAGGGACATAATACATACATACATACAGACTTTGGTCTTTTATCTTTGTGGACTATTGAAGTTCCTCCAGCAATATATTGTGAGGAGAATCACAGCCATATTTCAAATAAATAAGGGTATGTGCGGGTTACTCAAATCTTAACAACTATCTTATCACTAATACATTTATCATTTAGACATTTAAATACAAATTTTTATACCCAGTTTCACACATTTGGTTTAACTTCTATAAACACATTTGAAATTGTAAAATTATCCAGGACGACCGAAGGAGATCTTGATTGTTCAAAATGTTCCACTCTGTTTTAATATTATAAAATACAATATACCTTACCTAAAATATTAGGTAACAATGCTTGAATTTTGATTCAAATAAGCAGAAGGCCTATACAGGGTTTTCAAACTTAAGCCGGCACTATTGCTAACTTTGTTATTATTGGAGCTACAAAGTTGGTTAAATAGGCAAACTAGTGTAGTTTTTCAAGCAAATTACAATGGCATTTAAAAAAAAATTATTGACGTACTGGGTCACGTGATATTGTGAAAAACGTAATTTTTTTAAATGGGACACCCAGTATACAGTTCTCGCGGTCGACAGAAAATTTAATTCTGAACAAAAACTTTCCTATGAACTTTTATCCTAAAGTCAATAATAACAGAGTTATTGATGATTGTTTTTACAGAAACTAAAAACAGTATTGTTTATTTTGTTATTTTATTAGTTTCGAAAATAAAAAAAAACAAGAAATTTTAAATTCAGAGCAGATGCTCAAAAACATCACCCTCTTGCTCCAAGTACTTTTGAACCCGCCTGTTAACGCTTCTAGTAGCCTTAGCAATGATTCTACCGTCAATATTATTGATAGCATGGCTGATGCTTTGCTGGAGATCTTCAAGAGTATCATACCGTCTTTCATACACTGCACTTTTCACAAGTCCCCAAAAGAAGAAATCCATAGGTATTATGTCCGGTGATCGGGGAGGCATACGAATAAGCCCGTTAGTTGATAGATATCGGCCATCAAAAAGGTCATGTAATAAGTTATGAATTTGGCGAACATTATGGGCAGGAGCGCCATCTTGTTGAAACAATATCTGTTGTCTATCCACTAAATTCAGGTCATCCAAGAATTCTCCAAGGGTAGCGGTTAACATTTCGACATACCTATCGCGAGTTAATGCACCTTGATAAAATACGTGGCCTACAATTCTTGAATCAATCAAGCCACACCAAACATTAACACTAAAGCGTCTCTGCGGATTACAAGGACGAAAAAGCCTCCGGTTTTCTCGACTCCAATAGTGGCTGTTCTTCCTGTTATACATACCCCTGTTGGAGAAATTTGATTCGTCACTCCAAAAAATCAAACGCCAAAAATTATGGTTAAGTCTAACTTGATTAATGTACCACTGACAAAACTGAGTCCGTCTTCCTTGATCTCCCGGTACCAGCGTCTGAATAGGTCTGTATCTGAACGGCACAAACTTATGTTCTTTTAGAATATTGTGAATAGTTCCCAAAGATAGTCCACTTTCTTCCTTTAAATCATTAATTGCATTATTAGGATTAGGTTCAAAGAAAGCTAAGACGTTAATTTCAGTTGCTTCACTTATTATAAATTGTTTTTTGGTTCTAGTTTTCTTGAACACATTTTCATTTGATGGAAACTTACGGTACAAAAGTAAAAAGTACCTTCGATCTGGCAAGTTGCGCGTAGGAAATAAAACACCGTAACGTTCACGAGCTTGCAGGGAATTTTTATTACAAACGATGTAACATTCCATCATATCACATTTTTCTAAATGCGTGAAAGGCATTTTTTCATCAATAAACACAAAATGTTAATTGCTTACTGACAGAGGTTTAATGCAATATTTCAATGTTGATGACATTTGCAAAACAATCGAATTTTGTTTATGAAATAACAGCCACCTTGGCAAATTTGAAAAATCATCAATAATTCTGTTATTATTGACTTTAGGATAAAAGTTCATAGGAAAGTTTTTGTTCAGAATTAAATTTTCTGTCGACCGCGACAACTGTATACTGGTGTCCCATTTAAAAAAATTACGTTTTTCACAATATCACGTGACCCAGTACGTCAATAATTTTTTTTAAAATGCCATTGTAATTTGCTTGAAAAACTACACTAGTTTGCCTATTTAACCAACTTTGTAGCTCCAATAATAACGAAGTTAGCAATAGTGCCGACATAAGTTTGAAAACCCTGTATAAGGAGAAATCTCTTCGCTCACTTGTCAAACCCAATTTTGCGTAGCAAATTTTGACCTGAAAATAAAATTAAATAAGTGTAAATCAACAGGAATAGATCCAATTGTATCCACGGTTAATAAATATATACCATATTGTAACACCCAAATGAATTAGAAAGAAGGGTCTTGACATAAATCAGCTAGAAATTCGGTTAGAGTTTACATGGTAAATAACAGTTTCCACAATGAACTAATAAAGACCATTTTTTTTCAATATACAAATTAGCTGTATTAGTCGATTTTCATTGTACACTTCAATTTAGTTATATCATGCTAAACAGTTGCAAATATCGATGCTATGAACTACATATACACCACGCAATTAAACTGTAATTACTATAAAATAATTTAATTATTAGAGCTTATTGGAAATCAAATCAACATGATATATACACAGATACACAGTGTTCGTCAAACTTCCAAATTACTTCGGTTGTGCCGTTTTCTTTAAAATTATTATAAGAGGAAGTGGTGCGAATGTGGAAACCCTGTTTAATTTTTTCCTATAACTAGTTCGTTTACCAATAGAATATTTCTAAAGTCTGGAAAACACTTCACAAAAATGTTATTAACAGTAACCGCTTTAGGTGTTATGCAAAAAATTGCGTTTACATTGTAATAATAATTGTCAATGATAAAATTACTCTTTGATCCGAGTTTCAAAATGTGCTGGTAATGTGGAAACATTAGTTTTAAGGTGAAAAACTGTCCCAAACCGTAAATTATTATAACATTTTATTATTATATGTTACAAAAACAATACAACGGCTTAATAACTGAAATTGTAAACAAAAAACTAAAAGTAAACTATTTGATAAAATGTTCACTTGCAAAAGTCACAAATGTAATGCTCATTTTCACACCCAGAGCGCAAAGTATGGCACCATGAATCACAAAGTAAGCACCTAATCCAAAGTTTCCCTCGAACATCATTTGAAAAAGCCTCTCCGCAAAAAATACATAAGGCGTCATCCTCTTCTGCTGGCATTTCACCCACAGGCATCTCCATAACTGATTCCCCTGTGGATATTGAATCGCTGTCTGACTTTTCTTTAAATTCAAGTTTTCTGTTGCAAGGTTTGACTTGTCGTGTTTTCGATTTTCCTTTCCGAGGTAGTTTTTTAGCATTGTTCAAAGCTTTTTCAAGTTCCATTTTATAAGGAGAGCTTGTAATGACTGCAGCCGAAGATGGTTTTCTTCCTCTATTTGAAGTTTTCCGCTCTGGTGCAGGTACTGGCATTATATGCCGAGCTGAACGTATGTAGTAGGTTGATTTGAAGGACCAACTTCTTGTAGATCGACATCACTGAGCCGGAAAGGGTTGTGTGGTATTCCAGCATCTCGATCATTCTGAGCAGCAGGCGTGGAGGCGCATGACGAATGATCACTGAACTGAAGCCTGGTAGACAGAGGCGACTGAATATTTACATCAGGACTTGGAATTGCTTCAGTTTGCGAAGAAGATTCTGAAGGTAAGACATCAACATCCTTAAAAACAGTGCGGTCACATGGGTATATCCCCGTAACTTTGAACCCAGTAGCAGCAATAAGTCCTGATTGCAAGTAAGCCTTCCCAAAAAGTTCTGCGATGTCATAAGGGCCTACGGGCCGAGTATTGTGTCGCAAAAACTGGCGTACAAATTCACTATAATAAGTTTTCAGAGGTCCCATAAATGTTTTATCCAACGGTTGGGTTTTGTGGGATGTATGTGGGGGAATGCTGACGATTGTAACATGATTTTTACGAGCTAGATCTATTATTTGAAGATTCCTCGTATGGGTGTTGTGCCCATCGAGAATTAAGAGAACAGGAGACTTTTTACTCGGACGTGTCGTTTGAAGAAAGTGCTGGAACCACTCAGTAAACAGATCCGTTTGGATCTCCCAGACGGATGGCATCTTCCGAGTGACGCCGGTGGCACTCCTCTCATGAGAGTATCCGTCATGTTCTTCCTTGGAAAAATCATCATAGGGGGTACAAAAGTACCTCCTGCGCTCATACAACAAATTACTGTAACCAGTGAACCTCGCTCTGCTGATGTAATTGCGCCCACTTGCCTTTTCCCTTTTAATTTAATAACATGTGGTATTTTAGTTTGTACAACCGTTAGCCCGGTTTCGTCGACGTTAAACACCCTGTCACTTGGGTAAGGATGTTTATCGTACGCAGCCGTTAACATATTAAAAAACTTATCAATAGCATCCTTGTTAAATCCATTACATCTAGAAAATGAGGTCCCGATTGGTTTGTGTATAGTGAGCCTCTTCTTGTGACGTCTTATGAATAAGTCAAACCAGGCTCTGCCTGCAGTTTTATTTAGAAACGGGTGTGGAACATTGTTCCTAACAGCCAACTGGTAGGTCAATCTTTTTACATCATCCCTCCTTAAGCCATAGAAACGATCATCCATTTCTATTAAATATTCAACCAGCTCGGTTTCCAAATTAGCAGGTAAAACAGGCTTTCGTCCTACTTTGAGGTTTACACTCTTCAGGTGTTTTATCACTATTGACAAATCTTTGCAAAGACGTCTGAGGAACTTCGTAAAGCTTCACAGCTTTTCTCAAATCCATCTTCTTTTTTCTTACGGAAACAATCGCTTTCATCATAGATTGCGCATCCCAATTCTTCAATTTACCCTTGGGCTTGCGACCAATAATCTTCCTCGGCATCTGGAAAAGGCGCGTAGAAAATGTAGTAGACATAACAAATTTAGTTGAGGGAAATGTGGAAACGTTTCCACATTTCCCCCAGTGTTGTGCTTCCACATTACCAGCATCGCTACATTGAACTATAAAGTTAAAACTATGCTACATTTTCAAGCTAGGAATTCACTTACTTGCACAAGATTGCAGAGTATTTTTTGCTTACCAATAACCGCCTAAGCGCTAAGAGATAGCTTAGTAGACTATGTGATTAACACACTTTAAAAACTTACCTTAAAAGTTTGAATATTCAAGAATAACTTTGGACAACCACTTCACAGACAATACACAACAGAGTGGCTGCCAGCGCTCCTACAGACTAACTAAGGAAACTCAGTAACAAGTTGAAACGGTCACAACTAGATGACATCAGCTCCAGAGCCCCAGAAATTGTGTTTCCACATTACCAACACGTTTCCACATTTGCACCACTACCTAATTATTAAAGGAAAGTATGAAGGGAATATTATGGCCACGCACTTGGCTCTGCAGACTCCGGCACAATCCATTTTTGTAGTTTCAAAGTGCTTTGCGGAAAAACCCTGATGTACTGCCTTTATCAAACGCTTAAACGACCCAGTATCTTTTTCTATTTTATAGGAAAACGGTCTCAAGCTCACCAAAGTAACAGAACGCCGATACAAAAAAATCACTTTCTCATTGGAAACTTCATGTGCGATACAATGTATTATTACTAATTATTGGAGTCTCGTAAATCAGTAGTCAGCATAGAAAATTGTTTAATTTCCCACCAGTTTTGTCCTATGCATGTTGTTATTAGGAAAGTTCAACCAATTTGGAAGGCCTTGTCAAAATATTAAGTTTAAATGGTAAATAACAGTTTCCACAATGAATGGTAGGCACCAAGTTGAAGAGAATAAAGTCGTGAAGATGACCCGATCAATGATTTTCAGAAAATGTTAATTTATCGCTGGAAATTGTAGTAGCATAGTCAGACAGGTAGAACTGGAAATAAACAGATTTATTTTGCCAAATTAGGTATTTAGGCTAATTTACATACAAGGAACACAAATTTTATGTTCATTAGGCATGTTGTTGATGTATACTATAAAAAGTTCCTGTCCCAGCACACTACCTTGCGGGACTCCATGTGCTACTCTTAGTGTTTTAGAATGCACTGCTGAAGATCCCGATCATAACAGACTTTTTATGTTCTGTTGTTTAAATAGTCTTTAAACCATTCCCAACAAACCCCTCTTATACCTAGCTTATCGAGCTTCTCCAGCAAAAGTTCATGTCGTACAATGTCAAAGGTTTTTGTGAGGCCAACGAATACCCCAAGTAATTTCTATTTATTCTCGAAACCAATCAAGATTTCATTTACACAGGCAGATTGCATTTTCTATCGATCTATTCTGTCTAAAGCCGTGATGACTGTGCACGATACGTCCGTTGCTATTTAAATATTTGATAAGCAGGTTTCACACTATGACTTCTAATAGCTTAGATATTAATGATAAAAGGGTGATAGATCTGTAATTTTCAGTTGAAGTTTCAGAACCCATCTCGTCAATAGGTACTACAACTCTTCTCTTCAAGAGTTCAGGGAAAATTCCCGACTTCAGCTAAATATGTGCTCCAGTGGATCAGCTGCACAGTCAACATTTCTTTTTAACAAAAAATTTGAAATTTCGTGTGCATTATGTGACTTCTTATATTCTTATTCTATCTTATATTATAGATGTAATGGCTATTATATCTTCTTTGGTAACCGGCTCGAAGAGGAAGGAACTGTCAGGGCTCTTCACTTCTGATGTGTCAAATATATTCGTTATCTGTTCGTTGTGTGCTGATTCTTATTGAAACAAAAAAATCATTGAAAGTGTTTGCTACATCTTGCTGCTATTTTATGATATGCCCGTTGTGTTGTAGAATTACATATACATATCTTTATGAATATTATTTGTCTCGTGTTAACTACCGCCCAAACTGCTTTACTCTTATTATTGCTATGTTCATTCATATGCAGTCTTGGTTATAGTGAAACTAAGGACTTATGGAGGGACTTGTACAGGAGATCCACACTAACATGTTTTTCCTATCACTTAATGTTCAGATTGTCAGTGCTCCTAATACAAAACAAATACCTATATTTGACAAACATTTTTTTTGTTAATAAAGCAATTGTGTCAAACTGTTTAATGTAATTATTGTTTCTGCAAATTTAAATATTCTCGCATAATAAAAACTACGCAAAATGATCAATTTTATATGGGCGAAACCCATTCTAATTAAATCACGTTTGGTAATTACGTTGAAAATAATGGCATATGGAAAACATTTATATGCTCTTCTACCGCATTCAAAGTTAACTCGAATGACGCTCTATCTCCCTTGCTAAAAAACATGCATAATTCCACTCACTTGTTTTGTCCGTTGTTCGTTTGGGCAGATTTCGCATTTTATCAATTGCATTTGCATTTTTAACGAACAATTTTTCGGAGCGCGGCTATTCGTCGCCATTCGAAAACTCCGACAGCAGTTTTTCAGCACGTGCACACAGTACAAGCAACGCTAAAGCCAACGTAATTTGTTTGCAGATATCATAAATTACATTTACAAGTAAATGTTCCCGCTTGCTTAATAAATACTTTTGCTGGACTAGAATTCAGTATTTTCCCTATCTTGCGTCTGCTCTTGTTCTTCTTCTTGGAGTCATTTATTTCTTTATGGTTTTTGACATTTTAATTTCTTTTTGATAAATGAGTGTATATTATGTCCGTATTAGGATTAATATAACTCGAAGCTATCGCTGCTGTATGTTATACAAAGCGATTGTTCGCGACTTTGCGAATTTAAAGAAAAATAGTTTGAAAATAGCACCAACTACAAAACCCTTGGATACCACAGAAAACCACAACCTCTGAGATAATAATTTGAAATTATTACGTACGATAACTACATGACATACCACAAAAATGATGTGAATTCAGAGAATTCTTTCTTACCATTCTGTATAATAATCCTTTAATACGTGAAATATGACAGTACAGGCCGAAAGACTTCTTGTGCCGTTCCATAACTAACGATGAAAACGGAGCCACCAATACACTCCTGAAACTAAAAACAGTCCAAATAATGGGCACACAAAGATTTTGCGCCACAAAGAAGGCAAAAATGATTTTGTCAGCAGGAAACGTTATGGCTACACACAAATTCCGGATTTTGTGCAGTGTTATGAACATACCACTGATAAGAGATCACATGTTTTGCAAAATCTTTGGGAAATAATGTCGATACTCTTTAAATGCGATACTGATGTAACAAAGAATCCACTAAAATTTTCTACACAACTTGCTGTCGAATACTATTCTTTTGCATTAGTTTTTAGCAATTTCGTGCAGCGTCACTTAGGTGTTCTGACGCTAAGAATATTGTCTTTTTGCTATTGTACGCCTTGACACCCTACCAGTTTCAAATAGATGGCAACAAATAGAAAAGATTGTATCTTTGATGGCAAATACTTTTGTCTGCCTCATCATTACTATCCACGAGGCCATACACGTAATGCATTTCCGTCATTTCTATCAGAAACAAACGACATAGTAACATCTGGGTACCTATTGTGTTTAGATAATTTTAACGTAAATTTACGAAGATAAATAAATAAAGACCCGCCATTTTTTCGACTTAAATTGAAATGCGAAGTTTTACCCCATGTTTTCCGTGTCAACTATAATTATTTGTATGTTTTGTAGTGGACTATTTACAAAAATTCTCTTTACTAAAAATCACCAAAGAACATTTTGGCTGTTGTTTTAGTTTTTAAAATGTAACTTACTCTAGCAGCAGCGGATGACAAATGATATGAAAACATCAATTCCGACACGTTCGTTCCATTTAGGATGTATCATGTAAAATGCCTACATCACACAGACGATGTGGAGAAGTCGTCTGAAAACTTCAATATTCTCGCGTTTATTATGTAGACATGCTTGCACATAACATGTGCATATATAGACGTATAAATGTTCATATAATGCTTTACATATTACGTGAGGTAGTAATGAAGTGAGGGCGACAGTTGTATAATTTTCCAAATTACGTCTAAATTACTAAGTAATAGCACCCGATAATAATTAATCCATTTACAATGCTGGTACTAATTAGCTAAATAAATACCGCATGAAATCCAAGCAAGTTTAGTTTCAAATTTATTATACATTTACCCAACTGGTATTTGAAACGTTAGCATCGTCATATCGAATTAATATGACGTTGTTAATACAACGTTATGTTCTACACAAGTTAAGCCATTGTTTCAGTACCTACGTTACCAAGAAATACATATAGAACAGCGGTAATATTCTGCATCAATATTTTTCTTAATAAGGCAAACATTTTCACATATTTTACAGCAATGTCGTAATTTTTTATTTGGTATTTATTTTTTCAATATGTTTAGTATCCAACGTTTGTACTAGTGAAAAAAGATTGATTTTGTTTCTCGATTTAAAGAAAATTTCTTTTTCTATGGATGACTTCTATAATGCATGAATTCTACAATGCATAATGAGTTTTTATAAAATACGGAAGATAGACCGTTTTGCAAATGAATTGAATTGCATGAATATATACATTACCATTTTATCTATGTTTTTATATGTGCAGGAAATTAATAATTAAAGGATCGGCCACGAGAAATAATTGCATATTGTGTAGTCTGGTCTAATTTCAGTGAATAAAATCATTGCTGGAGTGCCTCATGATACACGAGTACTTGCTACTTTATGAATTATATAGTTAAGATGAATATTATTTACAAGAATCAAATTATCTATCAAGTAGTACAGATATAGGAAGTCATTAGATCTCCACGCGCACACATACATATGTACATAACTACATAAAATATAAATCTAAACGATAAATACTTTAAATTCTATAATTTTCGCGTCCCTTTTGGAAGTTTGTTATAAACATACTACTTGCAGGACTGACTGCCATATCAGATTTCTAAATTAATGTATGTATTATTATGACCTTTTATGTACCTACTTATGTTATTTTTCCGATATTTTTTTCCACCTGTAGATCAATTAAAACACTATATTTTCAATACAACGATAAAATATACATACAATACAATTATATACAGTGTTAGTAAAAAGTCCCGGAACGGTCGAATAACTTTGTTATTTGAAAATTATGGTTTCTGAAATTTGGTATGGGGGTATAGTTAATATAAATGCATTTTATGCAATACAGTTTATATTTTTTTCACTTCCGGTTTAATCGGCAATACGTCCAAGTTTTTTTTTAAACGGAACGCCCAGATTTTTTTAATACTTTTGAATGCAAAATAAAAAACTACGTTCAGGAAGTATTAAGATGTTTATTTTTATTCCCAAGAAAACAGTAAAAAAATTTAAAAAGTGTCCTAATACAGAAAAATCAAGATACCTGTCTATTCAGGTTGCGATTACAATAATTGTTCAAAATGCTCTCCATTTACAATTTGACAAAAATGTAAACGGTCAGTAAAATTTCTTATTGAATTTTGTATTTGTTCTGGAGTGATGCGATTAGTTTCTTGAACTATTCTCTCTTCCAATTGTTCAAGATTATACTGTTTTCTTGTGAATAAAAATAAACATCTTAATAGTTCCTGAACGTAGTTTTTTATTTTGCATTCAAAAGTGTTAAAAAAATCTGGGCCTTTTAAAAAAAAAAATTGGACGCATTGCCGATTAAACCGGAAGTGAAAAAAATATAAACTGTATTGCATAAAATGCATTTAAATTAACTATACCCCCATACCAAATTTCAGCAATCACAATTTTCAAATAACAAAGTAATTCGACCGTTCCGGGACTTTTTACTAACGCTGTATATATATATATATATATAAAAAATTTTTGGAGCCACAACGGGTTCTTTATTCTCTGCTGTAATAGCAAATTTAGTAATGGAGGATCTTCAGCAAGATTCATTGAATAAACTAAATTGCCATGTTGAATTTATTCTACTAGTGTAGATGATTGTATATGTTGCATACCGATAGGTAAAGTTGAACATGTTATGCACACATTTAATTCCTATGATGATACATTAAAATTTGCGGTTGAAAAAGAAAATCTAAATTCTATACATTTTTTAAATGTTGGAATAATACATAATAACACGAACATAAAAACAAATTGCTACATAAAAGACGCTAGTAGCAACAGACACTTAAGCTACTTTTCAAACACATGGGTATATTAAAAAAAGCGTAATTACTAGTTAAGTGACCAGGCTATTAAATTAGCACATCCTGACTTTAGGAAAGAAAGAAAAGCAAAATTAGATCAAGTTTAGACAAAAATAGTTATCCAAGGAATCCAGGAGTTTTACGATAAATTAATAAAAAGACGAATACCTAAAATATAGAACACAGCCACCAAACAAACTAAGTAATAAAATATATTACACAATTGCGTACATCAACGACTTATGTAAGTGACAAAATTAAACACGAATTTAAAAAATCAGCTATAAACATTACAATTGCACCAAACAATAACAGACAGTTATTTACAAATTTAAAAACTAAAATTAAAAAAGATAATCAAAGTAATGTTGTATATATATGTAAATTAGAATGCAAAGACTGTGGTAAATGTTACGTAGGTCACACTAGACAATACTTAAAAAACAACTCTATAATCGTCAATTCACTGTAACGCATAAAAAAAGAAAATAGTTATAAAAGGGGATTAATATATGAAATAGATATACATTAAAAAAAGAATAACACGGTCAATTATAGAACAGATATTGAAAATTTAAGTATTACTTATAATAATTTAATCACCTAACCACGCCTGAATTTTATCAAATTAAGCTCTTGACTAGGTTTTTTGCCATGTTTCTCCCTAGTCTTTGAACAGAATTGTTAGAGCTTGGCAAGAAATACATTGAGGATCACTATTCTTATGATTATAAAATTACAGGATACAAGATATCTTAAATTGTCCACGATATTGTAAACATAATCCTATATACCACTGAATCTTTTGTCTGTAGATAATTTTATTGATAGGCATGGCTAAATGTTTATTAATTGACAATTAAATGTCAATTTTATTCCACTGAAGAAGTAGTAACGAAAACTTAATAAATTGTAAATGTTTTGGAATAAATTTGATATTTAATCGAATTATAATGTTTTAATGGGCCTAGAAGTGGAAAAAAATATCAGGAAAATAATATATCAGATTTCCAGATTCATCATTTTCAATCATCACAGAGAAAATCTTTAAAAGGAAAGATCTAGAGCCAGAAGCAGAATTGTAGTTTGCTTCATAGGGTCAACTGCCCTATAAAAGAACAGGGCCAGTAAAAGAACGTTTTGTTAATAAAATTATTACAGCAAATCACAAACATTGTGAAATGCTCTGTTTTTTGTTTTTAAAGGAAGAATGATATTTTAGCTTTGTCTTATAATTTTTTCTTCGAAAAGTTTAAATGTTCGCGAAATAAAAATATAAAAGTTCGACATGTTAGTGTGACTCGCTTATTTCGTGGTCGCTTATGAGAGACGCGTGCATCAAGCAGTGTAAGTCTTGTAGAAATACAGCAATTCAACAAAAAATCTAGTTGGTAAGCTATATATATCAAGTTTCTATTTAAATTTGTGATCATTTGAATATAAAAATGATAGAAAATACGTAATATTTTTTACATAATCATGGTGTTCTCAAATAGGCACGGTTTTCTAACTTCAACCTCAAGAAAGAACACGTTTCTATAATCTGTGTGCGTTGAATTTTCCGATTGTTTAATTGATTTAATTATTTCATAAAATATATGTCTGTTAAGTAGAAATTGTCCATCACCTGCATTGAGTAAAGGTCAAAAAAAAGAACAAAATTTGCCATATGTAATGACAGGTTCTAAGGTTAGAAATCACCAAATTAAAAAAAAGGAGATGAAAGAAAAGAAAGTGTTGGAAAAGCAAGATAAAATTTTGAAGAGGAAAATTAAAAAAGAAGAAACTGAAATTAAGAAAAAACTATTGAAATAAGAAACAAGAAAAAGCCAAAATTAAACAAGAAGAAATAAAATTGAAACAGGAAAAGATAGCACGAGACGTACTGAAAACAAGAATACCATTAAAAGCGCTCAATTGCTCAATTAACCTGCCTATAGATTTAGATTATAACGAGTAAATATATAATTTTCTAATATTAATTTAAGTATTTATCATTTTTTCATTAAAAATTGTTCCTTATTATATTATTTCTCATTCATTGGCTGTGTAAAAATATTGTTGTCATCGCTATAACCAAATAAGTGCAACTGTGAGTGCCGTTCATTTACTGGCCGCGTGTTGCTCATTTACTGGACGTATCGTTCTTTTATTGGTAAATTTGCAACTTCATCACATTTCTTTAAATTATTAATTTTCTATGTATTTTTAAAGCATGATACTTTTTTCTTACGTTTCCTCAATTGTTTCCGAGCACACTAAAAAATGTTACAAGATGAAATAATAATTAGACTCAACATACGCGATTATAATATCTAGAGATTTCCTTAACCGTTCTTTTATTGGGCAGTTGACCCTACATGTTTTGAAGGAAATTGAGCTGTATAACAGAGGACGAAACACTATATGTACATTGTGCATAAAGTAAACGTTAACGTGTAGACAAACAAAGAACTTTTGTATTGTGGTGGTCTTTAGCACGATTAATCTAAAGCAATTAGTGTTTATCAAAAGGAGTGGCATACAAAATTTAGGAAACATTAATGTTTAATTGTATTGGTCACGAAATTCGACGAAGTTCACACATTATAACTCAACGTTTAAGAAATAGATAAAGGACTAGAATTCTCCTTTGTAAAAATAATACTAAATATAAATCTTAGAGGTCACAAGAAAGCCTGCGACGGCTATGTGATACTATAATGCATAATGGCTTCAAAATGTCATCTCTACGTTTATAACATCCTCGTACTAAATTGAATATTTTTTACCTTTCTCATTAAACGGAGAGTTTTAAGTTTTAATCCGATTTTAGTTCGCGTGCTAGGAAAAAGTCGATTAAAAAATCTTTTACCTTTACGTTAACTCTGTACTGTAGACAGTTTCATAAAAAAAAGAATCTTCTACGAATGCAGTAGCAGTTCGCAAATTGTGGAGTTCATACAATATGTATGTAAGTATGTAAAATATGAAAATATATATTTCGAAAGGTAGATGAAGATAATTTTTTGTTCAATTGTCTATTAAAATAACGGTTTATTTTAAACTATATTCCTTGTTTTATGATAACTCCGTACATTCATAGAAAGTTCATTAATTTTACTTTTATAGGTACAGTAAAATTATTAAATATATTTGATTTTGTTCATGAGATTAGAAAACACAATTCTGTGTATAAGTGATTTTATGTCCTAAGATAATTTTGTCGATAGCCATAGTTGTTTCTATTTAAAGTCATTCGAGATAAATTAAATGTCAATTATCTCGGAAACCTCAATTATTTAGGTTGTGGGACCAATTGATTTTTGTTTTAAAGAAAAACAAATATTCCGAATAAAAATATTACTTAAACAACCCAAATGAAGTAACTTCCATTACTATTACAAAAGAAAATGAGCAGTTAAGCAACGTTTGTTGGGCGTGTAAAAGTATTAATTTGGTTTGGTGTCAGTTTTCAAAAGAAGAACGACTTTACTACTACTTGGTTTTCAAGTAAAAGTAATCTTACTATTTCCATATCTTATCGACTTACATATGTGAAGTAATGTATGTATGTATATCGTATCCATTAGTTGAATAGGTATACTGTATACTACCAAGTAAGCAACCGGATGTGACCACCACGTGACCTCACACTTTAAGATGGCAACATTGTTAAGTTGGTAGTACAAGATATGCCACTTTACTAATCTGTTAGAAGTTTTATAACTTAACCTTAAAACAAGAGATGTCTCGTTCAGTAGTCTTTAAAAAGACAGTTACTGTGACACTAACGTAAATACTATATTTACGAAAATTTGTAAGCTAATTGCAGGAAACGTAAAAACTAGCACTTTCAAACACATTAAATGTGATATGACAAAATGTAAACAATACATACGATAAACAATAAACAGTCTTTAAAAAACTTCTGAAGAAGCTGATAGCACAATCAGCGAAACGTCAAGACAGTGAATAGTTACCTACGCGACAAGACCCGAAAAAACATACCTACTATGGATTACGGTCGTGAAAGCCTACACTCAACTATAAGACAGTAAGCAGTAAAACAAAAAATACATTTTTTCTATGGCGTTCGTGGTCACGTGGTGGTCACATCCGGTTCCTCACTCTATCACTACTAAGCAACTACAATATCTAAATTAGCAAAAATTGTAGTCATCTTCCGTCTGGATCACCTAGTTGTTGAACTGTGTTAATTCAGAACGCATTTGGCATCTAATAAATCAATGCCATTTGGTTTTCATTTATTAGATTTGACTTTGTATCTTTATAAAAAATAAATTATTTTTTCCTTTTGAGGTTTTATATCTACACAAAAGTCATAGATGATGTTGGCGTTCTGCCACGTTAACGTAAAAGGGTGTAGCCCACTTTGAACTGTGTTATTTGTATTCAACTGCACAACTGTAAGATTCTTGTTAAAATTCTATGTTATTAGAGTTTATTCTCTAATTATTCCTGATCATGTGTAAAATCAGCTTCCTTGTCACATAAAAAGAAATTAATTGTGCGCAGATATTGACTATTACATTTTTTCAATAAAAAGTGTGATTTGATTATTCTTGAAGGAACACTGTATCGATAGTTTTCGTTGTATCTGACAGCATGTCCTGTACTAAATTACCACGAGATGACTTCAAAAAGGGTTGATTAACTTACTACCCAGGAGGAGAAAAGAATATGCACGCATTTGATGATGTTTTACGTTAAGCTCGTAATATCTTAAAATGTCACACACATAATTTAGTATAGTACCAAAAGGAATAAAATTCAATTAAATAAATAAACGAATTGAGTATATAGGAATTTCAAAAAGAAATTCTCGATTTTTAATAAGAAATAACATTTTATTGGTTAAATATAAGAACTACAACAATAACAACTTAATCTATAGCCGGCGTGAAAGCTTTTTCAATTAAAAATTGAATAGCCTTCTTCTTCTGCGGTTCCACGGTTTCTTCTAGCCAGTGCACAAAATCATCCGTCATTCTGCGTAACATCTCCAGCGAAATCCCTTCAATTTCATTTATAGTGTTTTGTTTAAGCTCCTGAAGATTACAGTGTTTATTATGATAGTCCCGAGTTTTTAGATATGCCCACAGAAAAATTCTAAGGCTGCTAAGTCAAGCGACCGAGCTGGCTAGATTATATCCCGGTTCCGCGAAATTAAACGGCCGAGAAACATAAACGCAGCAAATTAATACCTATTTTCGCCGTGCGGTTTACCCTGTTCTGTTAAAAGAAGCAATCACCGTTAAGTTATTCATATCTTGGCTTAAAACGGTATCAATTATATGGCACACAAAACAGTTACGTACGCTACATGAAATAGACGCTCATAAAGTCAACTTCTGAGCCTCGTCTCTCAAAAACAGACAACGTATAATATTGGGTTTCTCAGGAAATATGTAGATCTAAGAATTACGTATGGAGCGTAATTGTTAAATGCCAATATGTAGCGGTGAAGTAAGTTATAAATGCTTGTTTTCTTTAAAATTCAGGCCCGTGCAAGTAGTGCAATTTGGTGTTGTGACAAACAAAACACACGCGCAAAATTTTTTATGGTCACAGCATTTACATACATTACCCTGACCGTTTGTCCTTCGTAATATTACTCTAATAGAATTAGTTCTGATATCAAGTTAAAGTGGTACAGCAGGGTGGAGAATCAAGATGATTAGAACGGCGATGGAATTATCGAATTTCTTCGCAATTAGTAACACCAGAAACGCGCTGCTAAACCATGTAATTGATTCTGACAAGTAAGTGTCAGTAAATGTCAAACAAGTTTCTATGCTGTCTTGATTAGAATTTGCAAACATAGTACTATTAGTTTAATACTCTTAATTTTAGTCATAATGCCTAGTTATGGGGAGTTGCACAAAAATTGATTCATTTTTAACTAATTAACCGAAATGAAGTACAAATCCTAATTTTTGTTTTTCAATTGTAGCAGTTTATTTTGCCTTCCCGTATTTGGCATCTTCCTTAAAACTTAGCATTTCTTAAAATGTATCATTCTTCCATTAACTTATTCTCGAAGAAGGAATTCAATATGGAACGATAGGTACGTTCTATTCGCGCAAAAAAATATTTAAGTGCAAACCTAGTATGCGCCGCTCAGGAAAGCCTTTGAACTTGCGAATAATATCCACTTTCCTGTGTGTCACACACGTGTCCTTGCCGCCGGATGTAATCCCTGTTCTAAAGTAGGTCATAGGGAAAACTCCCGCCCTACAAGGGAGGTACAAGAAACCTGGCAAGGTTTACGTACCGGAGATGAAAAGAATGTGACGCTTTGGTTACTCTACGGATTATTTTAACCGTTTTCATTTCCACACATTTTCTTGTTTTCTTCTTATTTGTGTTTCAGAGGAGAGGTCGTAAGAACATGCGCTGACGTCTGTTTGATGTATGTATAAGTTAAATCATATAAAAGCTCTGAATAAATGAACTATATCATAGCATTTCAAAATCAAGATTAACCCCTTCTGACTACAGAAAAATTAGAATTTGATATTTGAAGATTTGCTACAATTATAATATTATGCACTTATGTAACTTTTCCTTGTTATGTTTCTGTTTTGATACTGCTCCAAACAATAATTATTCGGTAATATGTCATGTCGTTACATTATCTGATTACTAGAAGCTGAGAATTATTCGCGATCTTTCTCACGTATTACATACTCTTTTTCAATATACAGGAAGTGTATACGTCACACGATAGAGTTATTAGTTTGTCTCGGTTTTTGTCGATGATAGTGCTTTGGATTAGGATAGCATACCAGAGGCTCCTTCTTTAGCGACATTTTTATTGACGTTTAGACTACAAATATACTGTACCAAAATATTGTCTTTATGATACATTTGTCAGTAGGTTACGCAAAGTCAAACACCAGAAGACTGAAGATTCTTCAAAACAAAATATTGTGGAAAACCCCGTAATAAGCTTGACACTTTATCCGCAATTTTGAAAAGAGATTTGAACATCTACTGCTCAGTGAAACACAATTTTCAAATTTTTGTCGTTGTTACTGATGGTTGTCTCTTCTTGAAAACAGATAATTCAAAGAAACAGCAAATCTCACCAGTCTAAGCCTAAACGCCTAGCTTGAAATTTCTAAACTATTTGGTTTGGACCTGGATGCCGCTTTTGCGTATTTGCTATGCGGATATGAGAACAGATAATACTTTATAGTTTATGTAGTTATTGTGTGTACCCTGAATCAGCTTTATGTTTATCGTCGTTTAGGTACCATGAGCTGGCGCTGATTTGATTTCCTCGTTAACATGTAATCTAATAATGAAACATCTGACATTTCTATTATACGTTCTCCCCGATAGCTTTAGTTACTAAGAACTATCACAGCAAGTTTGCTCCCAAATTATCGTTGCAAAATATTGGACGAAGTGTGTTTCGTTTAAAAATTGCTAAACGCAATGGATTTATGATGTAGGATACCAAATTTACGTATCATCTAGTATTGATATAAATAGTATTCTGGAAAAGCACTCTACCACCTTACAAAAACTTTAAAAATATCTTAAAAAGTATAAAGTATGATGTACACATGGCATATATTGCAGAAAATTATAAATTAATATACAGGGTATCAAAGTAATAGTGTTGGAAAAAATAAACAGTGTAAAACTAATATCACAAGACACGTAAATCCAAAAAAATTAGGATCATACATACATATATTAAAATAATTTTTCCTTTAATAATTACCAAATTTTGTTAAATAAATTTTGTTGAATCTGGGCCTGACACGTGTGTACTAGAAAAAAAGGGACGTTGCAAAAAATTCTAATAGACATAAACAGATACTTTTATCAAGTTGAATGATATGTAAATAGATGTTTATTGTACTCTATGAATGCACTTGTTTACGAAGCAGCTCTGCTGCTGTATGAATTGCACATACGGGCTTCTCACAAATATTCTATTTGTAACAAGGTCGCACAGTTACTACAGATTTTATTCATTTCGACCTGTTTTTTTTCGTATGAATCAGGTGTTTTTGTTTCTTTCATTACAAGAACTTTCAATATTAAAGTAGAACGACATATTATTACCTAATGATCTGTAGTTAATAATTTAGTACTTGATATCGCGTTCGTAGTTAATAGTTTTTCTCTTTTCAAATAATTCGTGGTAGTCTTGATGGACTGTTTGATGTGAAACAGGACAAAAAATTAGGGTGGTACGCAATTACTACCACGAGCTCCGGATGCACGCTTCTGTGCGACGGCAAAACTTATCATAAGCTGGACCGCTGTGACAACACAGCTTCGAAGAGCCTCGACGTCTAAAATTTTCCGTCGGCGATCATAGACAAAGTTTTTCATGTATCCTCACTGGAAAAAGTCCAACATATTCAAATTCAGACTTCGTGCTGGCCACAGAATAGTTCCTTCTCAGTCTATCCAATGTGCAAATGCCTGGTTTAAATGTTACCATACAAGTCGGGCAACATGTGGAGGTGCCCCATCGTGCATGAACTACATTTGCCGTCGTACATATAGTGGTATGTCATCCAAGTAATCCGGTAACGTATTTTGCAGACAATATAAATGATCTACCGCATTTAATTTTTCGAGAAGTACATGTGGCCCAAATAAATGATCGCTCAATATTCCGACCCTTACATTTATTAATATCCTATGTTGGGATGAACTCTGATGGACATATTGTGGGTTTTTATCGGCCCAGTGATAAATATTATGGAAATTCAGCACACCATTTTTTTGAAGCAGTATTCATCGATAAACAGGATCACGGATCGAAGATTTGGAGGACGAGTTTCTGTTTGACGAAACCATTCACAACAGGTAACTCGTCGAGGAAAATCATTGTCTGAGAGACGTTGGATTCTCTGTACGTAACACGAGTGCAGTAAAAGATTTTATCCTGTTTCACCGTAGATTAGAATTATGTCCATGTACCAGTGTATTTGTATCCAGTATTCTTGCCATAATGTACACATAAGACAACGAATTCCTATGAATGAATCAATGTTCTGCCTGTGTTGTTCATCTATTTATGCGTTGCGCTTGAACAACAGGGCCGGACTGAGATTGAAAAATATTATTTTCTCGTTACTGCATGGACATAAAGTATTCAGTTTTTGGAATTTAAGTTTGCATGCCATTAGCTTTAACCGTTTTTATTTTCATAGACTATTCAGTAGACACCGTGTATAGGTACATACATCCTACTACTACACACACGGACTTTCCGTTCAT
This sequence comes from Popillia japonica, assembly GCA_004785975.1. Taxonomy (NCBI): domain Eukaryota; kingdom Metazoa; phylum Arthropoda; class Insecta; order Coleoptera; family Scarabaeidae; genus Popillia; species Popillia japonica. Next base: position 50,107 of record ML218738.1, read on the forward strand.
TAAATGCCAAAACGACTCTAAATCCTTTAATTAGGTCACTAACTGTTAATCCAGTCACTTTAGGAATTATCATGGACTCATGCAACAGTGAACCTGAAATACATAAGCGTTGGTACAATTTAAAAGTCAATTTATTTCGTCACCGTGATTAAACTTGTGTACGATAGCGAATCTGCTGACGTCATCTTAGCATAAAAGCCAAATCCCGTCGAATTCGGAAAATTTAGCAGCAACGGAAGTCGAAAAAAAACCCACGTCGATGTGCGGAAGCGACTATAATGAGAAAAAGAACAGCTTAGGCAGCATTTAAATATTAATGCGGCGTGGAAAAGGAATTCCACGTAACTCTCTCGACTAAGAAACAAATTGAAAACCACCGAAGTTAATCGCTGCTGAATTTAACGTAAACTAACCTCTTTAACAAATCTTTCCCATTTTTACATAATCGATCGTTTGTCTTTCGGTATGTAAAAAATCGCCAACAGTATAAAAAATATTTCAGTTGTTGTCGAGATTTATGATTCATTAAATGAAGTCCACTTATGCGAGGTCATCTATTCTCCTGCGAAAACAATTTTCAAGTTTTGTGACATTACGACCTTTTCGAGATTTATGTATACATTTTTTAAGATTCAATTATCTAGTTTTCGTCTTCGAAATTTACGCTTTCACTTAAAGTCGTGCGACAACCACAAACGAATATAAATCACAGCTGAATTTTCTGGGCGTTCTATTTATAGCAACTGTAAGATTGGGAACTCAAGAAAATAAGTGGATACACTAAGCTATATGTTGTATATTTTGGATTGAAATCGAAAGGAAGTTATAAGAAAATCAATTTATATGTTTAGATATTGTGATTACCTTCAAATAGCTAAAGCTAAATATTCTAGGTTCAAGTTACAGATTCAATTAACAGACATCTCTCAAAATATATTTGAGGTAGAAACACGAGAGAAAGAAGTAAATTATGTACTATTATAGCAGACTTAGAACATCAATCGATCTTTATTAATTGAGCGGACAAAAATGGAAGCTGCATTCCTTTGATAACGAGGTTGAAACACCCAAAGTTGTCCTATACATTGTGAAAGCTTATTACTCTGAAATTAATCTGTCCAAAGATATTGTCAGCTAAAACGAGCTCCGTCTTAAGGCCTAATTAAGCAGGCAGTACTTTTATTGCTAAGAAATAAGAATAATTATCAAGCGCTTTTTCATCTTGTCAGATAGAAATTTTTCGTGAGTGGTGTACAGCAACCAAATCAAGTAATTCAGGAGCGGATCTTGTTTTAAAGATTAATAATTATTGTACATTCGTAATTGTTAAAAGTCGAGAACTATAACAGTTAGAATAAAGTTTTTCAGTAGGTACATTACAAATACGCCTTACAAATTTTGTTGATTGCACAAGCTGAATATTCCTGACGTTCTCTTATTTTGTTGCAAAGGCAGGATTAACTGCGCAAGATAATAAATTGAAATGCAGTTAGTTTCGAGTTACACTCATTAAAACATTGTAATAGATGGTAATTATTTAAAGAAGATTTCAAGACATTTTCAGAGAAAATAATCGAGTTGCAAAATTTTTCTATGTAGTAATATCGCCATTGATGCATTTTGTCGCCGAGACTATTTAACACTTACGGTGAATACATAATGAGACAAGCACTGGAGAACTTTACAGGAGGAATACCCATCAATGGAAGAACGATAAATATAATCTCAGATTTACAGTTGGTATAACCTTGATTACGAAAGATGAAGACGATGCTCCTGGATTTGGTCGCCAACGAAAGTCGTGCTCTAGTTCTCGAAATTAACCAAACGAAAACCAAGCTTGATGATAATTTACAGGGGCAGTACCATACAGCTAAGAAGCCTACAAAACAGATTAGAAATAGTAAACGATTTCATCCATTTGGGGTCCCTCATAACCAACAAAGGCAGGAATGTCGGACCTAACAAAGATCTAGATGGATACATTCATAACCAAAAACACCAAAACGGTGCTCATAAATATTTTTTGCTATTCCCTATATTTTCGTATGGTTCTGAATCATGGAGAATAAAATCATCGGATAGACCATGTGTCATGCTGTGTCAATACTGGATGAGCTCAGTATCATAGATTGACTATCCACCATTTGCCGCCGACGCATCCTTGCATATTTTGCACACATGGCTATGGCGAGAATATAACAATTTGAAGCGACAGCTCGTTTAGGGCAAGGTCGAAGGCAAGAGACCTATCCTGATATAAACTAAAGACCGACAGCGATGGAGGCAGTCGATTAATCAATCCGCATTGACATTGTCATGACTCTTCAGCCACGAAGATACGATTAAGAAGAAGAAGAATGCCAACTATACTGTCATATCAGTTGTACATAACACTTTATTCTATGTAAGGGATCTATTTCTAATCTAATAGACTGTAATTGTAATAAATATCATCAATTAATTAGTTACTAACATGTATAACAATAGACTCAAATATGTATGTTTGATTTCATGTCTACAATACAGGAATTCCAAAAAATCGCCGAAAATTCGTTACCAGAATTTACTCGTAACCGTTTTATTTTTAATAAACATAGGACAAAAGAGAAAAACAAGTATGTGCAAATATTATAAAAATTATAAATAATAATAGCAGCATACTTGTAGGTGTTAGTACCTATATTTATATTTATTTCTGTAACCTTTAACAATTTATCTATTTTCCAAATATTTTTTCTACCTTTAGGCCAAATTAAACACTATCCGATTAGAAATTTATTTCAGAATCTATATGCGGTTAATTAAGTTTCGTTACAACACTTGTCAGTATAAGAAATTGATGTGAAATAATTATAATAAACTGTATCTGTGCCTCTTAACAAACTTATCTAAAGACAAAGAAATTCAGTGATGTTTAGCATTATATTGACAATTTCAAGAGCAAAATAAAATACTTTTGAATTGTAAATTTATAATCATAAGACTAATAATCTTATAGAGTCATCAATACTTCTAACAATTCTGTTCAAGAACTAGCGAAAAACATGACAAAAAACCTAGTTAAGAGCATAACTTAATAAAACTCAGGCATGATTAAATGATTAAACTATTATAAATAATACTTAAATTTTCAATATCTATGTTCTACAACTGACCGCCTTACATTCCTATTAATATACTATATTTCATATATTAATCTCTTTTTGTAACTATTTTCTTTTTTTTAATCGTAACATTTTCAATATCAAAGTTATGTCGTTATTCTATCAAGTGCTTAGCCAAAGCAGTTTTTGCGATTATGTTATGTGACGAAGTGTGGTTATACTCGTAGAGACGATTTTTTTAATATTGTCTAGTTTGACCTATGTATCATTTATTACAGTCTTTGCAGTCTAATTTATATCCCACATTACTTGGATTATCTTTTTTATCTTAGTTTTTAAATTTGTTTGTCTGTCATTGTTATAAATGTAACGTTTATATCTAATTTTTTAAATTCGTGTTTAATTTTGTCACTTAACTCCTTGATGTATGGAATGGTGTCATATATCCACACATCAGCATGACCTAAAAGTGGAAAAGATATGTGAAAAATAGACTAATAAGTGTAGGTATACATACTTATGTACTAATATTGCTTACAAATTTCACCCCAGATAACGTCATAATATAATACAGTGTATTTACTGTTAGAAAAAGGTTTCCAAGATTTTTTTGTTTTCGATTGAGAAATACTCTACCTTTCTTTGTGAAACAACAACGCATGTACATTTGACACTCTCTCCTTTTTTATGTCTGCGAACGTGGTAATAAAGTTTTACAGCCAAAACACATATTTTTCTAACAATTTTTCTCTTGCTTTCAACCTCTATGCTCACTATTGCTTTTTACTACGTCAGTAGAATTGGCTTTGTTTTCGTGAACGAAATGAAATAGGAGTAAGTGACTTCGAACATACAAATTTACGGAAGGTGTATTTTAAAAATGATATAAAGTTTTCAGACGTTTGTTATCGTATCTTTTACGTTCTCTGGTAAGTCTGAGACGTAGTTATATCTAAAGAGAACAGGATTGAATATTTAATACTTCAGAAACTTCGAGTAACTGTAACACTAAAGCTTAAAATCAGTCTCACACAGCTAGTATCAGTTTAACGATAACTACAAAGCTATGAATACTGTACATTGATATTTATTATATACATATAAATACTTTACAAACCAATCTAATTTTCAGTATAATCATTTCATATGCCTAAGTTCCTTAACAATATTTACTTATTTATGTTGATTGTTTAAAAGCAAACTATATATGTACATCATTTACATATAATGTACCTGGTTACACACGTATATAGTAAAGCGTCAATATTGAACCGCGCAAACAGCAATTAACGCAGTAATATACGTGAAACGTTCATGAAACATGACATTACGAAAATCAACGGTATATGAAGTAAACATTTGTATGGCATACAAGTCCGCCACATTGCAATAGTCAACAATAAAAATGTTATAATTGCAAAATTGCATATGTGTGCAGGATAAATGTTAAACTACGTATTGCATAGTCTATATTCAACAAATTTAATTACCATGGAAAATACGAGTTTAATTAAACAATTTGCATCAATAGAATTGTCACTATTACATTGAGGGTTTGAGGAATGTTTAACTCAAAGGATACAGTGTTGCCTTGTTATATTTGTTAATAACAGATGCATATGTAGGTATTTTATTTATGTAAATTTATATTTCTTAGTTCAGCTACAGTTCATTCAATCATATTTACACAAACAATGTTTACAGTAGATAATTACAAAACTGTGTATTAACAAATCATTTATTAGTTTACATTAAGGTAAGGTCGTATTATGAGACAGCGTCCTAGTTTATGAGACAAAAAATGAAATATCTAAATTTAAACTGCAAAGCAATATTTATCACTGTAAAAAAATTCTCTCGTCTTCTAACGTTTGGACACGTTGATGTTTATACGGTGGAAATTTGTTTCTTGAGAATTCTTTGAATAGTAGTATAAGCAATGCCGGTCTCTTGTAGAAGTTGGAGGATGTACTTCAAAATACGTTAACATGGTAGCTTCCGTTTCTTGGGAAATAATAGCGGCTCCCTTTGTGTTTTTTTAGCAAAAACGTTATTGTTGTTTCTAAATTATCGATACAGTCTTAATAAGTAATAGTGGTTAGACACTTGACGCCTAGAAAATAATTCACTGTATCGTTCAACCGCTCTTTTGCATTTTTTTGACACATTGAATATGCTTCTCGCATTTCACACTTTTCACTGTGTGAAACAGGCATTTCCAAAACAATTTACAGTAATTTGCAAGTAATAAACACAATTTGCACAATAACTATGACATGATACTGTCACTTCTACGGTAAACCATGAGTAAACTGTCTTACTATTTCCCGAGCCGCCTTAATATTTCACTAATACTTTTTTTTTGCTTATATTGCCTTTGAAATTTTATTATCCAGATAGTTTTTCCACTTGTTAGGTCAATGATAACACTGCAATTCGAACAAAAGTCAAATTTATTCCAAAACCTTTACAATATATATAATCTGGTTTTCGTAACAACTTGTTCAGTGGAATAAAATTGACATTTATTTCGTGTCAAATTATAACTAAATAACTAGCCATGCCTATCAACAAAATTATCTACAGACAAATAAATTCAGTGATATATAGGATTATGTTTACAATATAGTGGACAATTTAAGATATTTTGAAATATAAATTTATAATCATAACACTAATGCTCCTTATATCAATGTATTTTTTTTCAAGCTCTAGCAATTCTCTTCAAGGACTAGGGAAAAACATGGCAAAAAAACCTAGTCAAGAGCTTAATTTTATAAAATTCAAAAAATTACAATTGTATAATAAGATAAGTTAAAAAGGTCATAAAAATACATATATTAATTGCCTTTGAAAATAAATTTTGTTTCTCCAACTTTATTTTTTAATTATCTCAGTTATTTTGAACTTTTTCAAACAAGGTCATATGCATATTCTTGTTAGGCAACTTATTGCACATCGATTGGCGTAATAATATACAGGGTGTTGCATTAGAAAAATATACGCTTTTTGAAATAACTCGTTACGTACATGTTCGATCGTTTTTCTGTTTTCATCATCTTAATCAGCGCAAAAAATACTATATCTTTCCTAATTTAACCGAACACGTGACTCCTATAAAAACGGAGATACCAATGGCGCACTTTTAATTCGGATACTGTTCGCATTTATGAAACATGATATTGACTGTTTCACATTCCACGGAGGTGCAGTTCACACGTGCACCGATGTATGAGAGGGAAATTTTGAATGGTGTTTATTGCAATTTTTCAATAAATAATAATAAAATAATATTTGTCAAGTGGTATCAAAGAAACGTATTCGGCTAATCTTGATTTTCATCAAATATATGTTAAGGTAAGTGTCTGCGATGTGATAACAGAAATATTGAAACCTAACATAAACATATTCTTTTTCAGTGAATGTAAAATAATTATTTTCAGATATTGTTTTCATTACTTGTTTCAAAATGTTAGCGAAGAAAAAATGTTAGATAAAGAAATCGAAATCAAAGAAAAATGCAAGAGGTACTGTTGGAACAAAGCCAAGTAAAACGAATATGAAAAAGAAGTGTACAGTGGCAATTGGTGACAGAGATGTCAGAAGAAATAATCTAAACGAAAAATATATTCTCCTAAAACTCTGAATAGAGCGATTTAAGCTTACGCTGCAAGCAAATTTCTTTCAATCAGGACCATTGCAAATAATTACGATATCCCACCAGCTTGCAAGGAAGGTTAGTAATCCAACTACTCAAGATAAAAAACGTGGTTCATTAACAGTTCTTAATTTTAATGAAGAAGGCGATATCGTAAAGTGGATATTCGACAGGTGTGCGATAGGCTCCGTAAATGTTAATATTCGCATACAAAGAGAATTTACCAAATTCTATGGAGAGACGAAAATAGTGATTGGTCTTCATCCGAACTCAACTCATATCATGCAGCAGCTTGATATTGCTTTTCTTCTTCTGTTTAACACGTTGACTGCCAAACCAAATTATCGCTAGTCGTACAGGCGGGATCTGTACGCCACGCGTTTTTTTTAGTTTGCCGCATTTCCAATGTGTGTACCAATAAAGGTATACACGGCGCAGAAGTGTATTTGAGGTGTGTCCATATATGGTACACATGGCAGTCAACAAGCTTGGAGTAAAACTGTGCCCAAGTGGAAAAGTGGAAAAGAAAATTACAAGAAGAAATGAAGAAATTAGCACAGGAAACGAAAATGTTACAAGAGAAGATGAAGGAGATTCAGCGAAAGAAAAAGCAAGTGAATAATTTAAACGAAAAATATACCACTGAAAAATACGATTGAAGCTTATGTTGCAAGCAAATCTCTTTCAATCAAGACCGTTGCAAGAAGTTGTAAGTCATGCTCAAATATAAATTTCATTATTCATCACAATCATCAATTTACATCTTAATTTAAACGGGTCTGTTAGTAAAATGCAACCACTTTATCTGTTTAATAGCAACCGTATAGATACTATCTGCTACACACTCGCAAACAAAATATATTCACCCAAACAGGCTTACGTGATTTTCCAGCCACAACACAACTAGTACGCGGTCGTAAACAGCAGTCTAGCTAAATTCGATGCACTAAATTTTTCCCTGGTTGCAAGTACGCAGTTATTCAGGTGGATATTGTAACAAATTGCGCGGACAAAAATGCAGATAAGTAAAATAAACTGACTGAAGCGATTCATTAGATCGAAACAGATATATGTATGTATGTATGTGTTCGGTATGCTTAGCCCGGTCCAACAAAGAGAGTGGCTTTCGATCACTGGTGTGGCAGCGGTGGTAGGGAAAACAAAACACATACATAGATAAATGTAAAATCATTTCTCCCTCGTGCCCAATCGTAAAACAACGCCACTAAACACAACACATCTTTGCCAACAGCAATCAAGCTGAGGGTTCCAATTTGTTCTGACGTCACGTTTTGCAGAGATTCGACTTTCTGGCGTTTCTTTCTTATATATATGTATGTGTTCTCCGCCCATAGCTTCCAGTATGTTTACCTTTCCGAAGGTTTTTCTTTCAGTTCATTAACTACGAAACGTATATGCTCTCTTAATCAGTTATGTTTACTTTCGATGTATCTTCGTTAGAACGATAAATATAAATTCTCTCCAAACGAGTCATTTATTAATTGGAAGATCCGTTATAGCAATTATCACATTTCTTGGAAATGAACATGAACAATGTTTCTTAGATCTTTAGGATGCGTCAAATATGCAGATTGAAAGAAATGGAAAAATATTTGCTGGTAAACATGTGGCCATCATAGATAAC
>ML218740.1:0-83412 GCA_004785975.1 Popillia japonica
AAAAAAAAACAAGAAATAAAACAATAAACACAAATACGCAAAGTAATTTATCCTATAACATTCTACTTATTATTACTGCTACTGCAAATGTTTTCAGGAACAGCGCATCAGAATCTTTATATGAGCACTTATACTTTGCTGATATTAGACAGAATCCTTTTAATTTCATTTTGAACAAAAACACCTTAACACACCGTCAAAAAACAATATGTGTATAAATAATTAATTAATTAATTTATTAATAAATAAGTTAATAAATAAATAAATAAATAAATAAATAAAAAATAAATAAATAAATAAATAAATAAATAAATAAATAAATAAATAAATAAATAAATAAATAAATAAATAAAGAAAGAAATAAATAAATAAATAAATAAATAAATAAAACATTTATTGTCTGTTAGAGATAAATTAGTATTTACTGTTATCGACCCAAACACTTACAGGTATGTCTTAAATCTTATTCATAAATTTACTCAAACTCAGTCTGCTGCAAATATAAAACATAAGCAGCCGAGAGCTTTAAGTGAAGTTGCTCAAGTGGAAGTGTTGGATCATATCAGTATAAATCCTCGTACTTCATTACACCAAATTTCTGCGACATCCGGAATTTCTTTGGGTGCCGTTCATGAAGTTATAAAACTCCATAAATTCCATCCTTATAAAATGAAAATATGTCAAGCACTAAGAGAAGATGATTTTGACAAAAGGATAGAGTTTTGATAACAGATTACAACCATGACTAAGAATAATGCATTTGTAAGAAATATATGTTTCAGTTGTTAATGTACTTTTTACTTACATGGATTTGTGGATAACCATAACAGCAGATATTGGAGTAGCGCAAACCTTTATTATTTGTAGAAGGGCGGTATGTCCTTCTACTTTGAGGGTACTGGGTATCAGTACCCTGAAAAAATTAATGTAGGCAGCCTGGGGGGACCAATTAATTGGGACATTGTTTTTTAATGAAAATCTAACTGGCGAAGCGTATTTGGATATGGCCGAAAATACTATTCATGCAATGATTACTGAGCCTCTCAAAATCAGTTGGATAGAGATGGCAATCTCCTAGTTGATGACGAATTACATTTTCAACACGATGGAGCTCCTCCTCACTATGTTCTTCCAATACAGCTGTAGTTAGACAATGTATTTCCAAATAAATGAATAGGACGAAGAGGACCTATAGAATAACCAGCAAGATCGCCGGATTTAACGCCACTTGACTTTTTTCTATGGGGAGACTTAAAGTCTGTTGTACTTACCCCTGAACGTAAAAATTTAGAAAAACTTCCTGGCGGGATTACTGTACCTAATCTGTCGTGGAATTAAAAGAGTTTTTGAAAACATACGCCGTAGTTTCGCACAACGGCTATCATTGTTTAGCGAACAACGCACAACGTTTCGAACACTTATTACATTGATTTTTTCTTCAAAAAAATATTTAAAATGTTAAATAACTGTACAAATAAAAATAAAACATCTTAATCGCTTGAAGTGAATTTTAAAGGATTTTCTTAAAAATATCGAAAACGAATAGATCAATCTCAAAAAACAAAAGGTCAAAATGTAGTGTTTCAAAAGACTATTAAAGTGAAGTATTACTCGATACCCCTTTTCATTTAAGATATTGAATTAGGTAGCTCCAGGAGGTAGAGTGTTAAAGTAGGTGAGCCAATTTTTGCATCAAAAGTTCTCTAGAGGTTGTCCCCATCGATAATACTTCTTAGGTGTTTCAGGACATTTTTCATAATTTTCTAGATTTCCAGAAATTTACGCTGGGAAGTTTTCGAAAGAACACGCCGTATGTACCATATGTATGTACACCTTCCCACAGAATTAATGTCGTCGTCTATAGCGCAGTGTTTATCAAAACTACTCACCATCAGGCCAAGCAAGCGTTCGGCCGGCATCGGTTTCTGTTGGCATGTGATTTATTGGGGTATTACTATTTAAAACACCGGAGGCAATTGTGTGGATCAGGTAGAAGAATTTAAATTATTTCTTGAAAATGTATCTATCGAAATTTAAATATGCTTTAAATAGCTTTCTCACAGGGAGGTGATTGGCAAGGTCATATTTACGCTTAATCTTAGTTAATTAAGTAATTGTATAGATGACAAATAAGGCTGTATTAATAACTTTCTTTGCATTGCAAACTATTTTAAAAAATGAAGTTGATATGCGTATGAAGTTTAATATTGCCATTAAATTTTGTGTAATGATTTTGATTATACTTATTTTAAAAATATAGAGAAAACAAAACAAGAATAATTTATAAATTCACTATGGCTTCAAGTAACATTAATTATGATTTTATAAATACTAGTAAATTTTGATTAAAATTCGAAATAATGTTGTATGACTACCAGTAGTATTGCTGTTTGTATAATAATAAAAACAATATATTGTTAGGTAAAGTTAGCAAGACATTATATAAACAAGAGCCCAAATTTATGCAGAGGCAAAATCGAACAAGACAAAAAGCATTTTGTGGGAAAATAAAAAATTATCTAGGCTCAAGCTTTTGCGGATAGAAGTTTACAAAGGACCTCAAAGTTTTGATTCTATTGAATAGGGTGTTTAATTTTTAAAGTATATCAAATTAAAGAAACAAGGTAAGGTAGCAGAAGTTGGATGGATTTACTTAAATGGAGTTATATTAATTACTTACTTTAGTACTATAGTAAATCATACCTTTGTAGTATGTATTTGGGTTTGAATTTTTAAATCTCCCGCGTTGGGTGGAAGAACTTCGCGAAACAAAATAGTTAAATTTTGTGTATTAAGGAATCTGCTTTAAAAATGTTGGGAGAATAGAGAAAAATAGAGTTACTTTGCAAATTTACTATATATAGCTTCAAAGAAAGTAATTATTGGGATAGTTTATTAACAACATTAATGTTTAGATGGCGATTTTAGAAACGTTTACCAATAACTATTTACCATTGTAATAAAATTGTTGTTGGTAAGAAGATAATAGCAACACTTGGTATCATTATATTATTTATTTAAAGGGACATGCTTACTTGGAGACAACAATAAAATAAAAGTTAAAGAAACACAAAAATTATTTATTAATTTATAAAATATTTAAAAAATGAATGTAATCGAATAATAATGATGAATAATGATCCATACCTATATCTGCATGGTAGTGTCTAATTGTAAGTGTAATAAATTTCGTAACCTTAATAGTGTTTCTAATTTAGTGTGTAGCTGCAGTTTTCTAACAAATGTCCATGTTTATTATTAATTGTTCTTTATATATAATATAATAAGCAATAAAAACGATGCTTTCCACCGTTGCATTTAAGTTTTCTGTATTAACAGTATTTTAAAATAACATTTGCAAATTAAAGTAACCTATGTATGATAATAACCTTTTATATATTTATATCGGTATATGTATACATTTTCAACACATAAATTCAATTCGCGAACCTGATCCACACAATTGTCCGGTGTTTTAAATTACCCCAATAAATCTCCTACCTACAGAAACCGAAGCCGACCGAAGACGTACTTGGTCAAACGGTGAGCAGTTTTGATAAACACGGCGCTATAGACGACGACATTAATTCTGACGGAAGGTGTACATACTTACATACTTGGATATTTTCTTTTCCGTGTCTTGATATATAGACTTGTTAATGTGTCCTGGTTATGCGGAAATTTCTTCTTATCAATTATTAAAACGACTAATTACTGAATATCAATTTTATTTTGGCGTTTCGCTCATGTATACATGTAGCTTTTTCAATTTTTTTTTCGACGATAGGACACTTAACATTTAAATTGTTTTTTACAGTTATCATCGTCGAAAAAATATTTGCAAAATCTACATGTATACATGAGCGAAACGTCAAAATAAAATATGATATTCAGTAATTAGTCGTTTTAAATAATTAAGAGGAAGAAATTTCCGCATAACCACGACACATTAACAATACTTTAACTGTTCATCGACGACCTATACCCTATAATAAGTGCCAATTTATTAGCCATACGGTTTTTCTAGTAGTTAAAGTAATCTTGTTTAGTAACTTAAATGAATATGTTTATATTACAGGTACCATAAATTTTAAAATGTATTAAGTAAACAATATTTAACATTAAGCAGCTTCTATAGTGATAGGTTATATCAACAGTTAATTTTATATTAAACTTCAAGTGTTTAATATCGCAAACATAAAACAGTGTTGTACGTCTATAAATTTTATATGGTGCGATGATTACTTTCGACGCTTACTCTCTTGCAATTACTTTGGAAGAAAGAGAATTACTAGGAAGAAACACAGCTAGAACATACGCATACATACATACTATGCAAACTTTTATACGGCCGTAAACGGTTAATGTATTTTGCTACGCTAATAAGTCAATTTTCTTCCCTATGGAAATATATTTTGTTATAAAAACAGAAAATAAGAACTATAGACTGACAATTTAGACTTTTATTCTTTTTTTATAGGTTGTTTGGTAAAAATTATGAATAAAATATTTAATACTACGAAGATGTCTATGAACTACCAGAATCTAAAATAAAATACACAAAAATGTAACACTTAAAGATGAATATATTCATAATCTAATAAAATGTTGAAGCTATCCGAAAAGATCTCCATTTTGCCATTCTGTTGTTAATAAAAATAACGTTCGCACTTGCTATTCACATTCAAGTTAAACAAATCATTAGAATATACATATGATGTATATACATATGATGTACATATGAATGTATAACATACTGCTGTGTGCAAATGTATTAGGCACCCCAGGTAAAACTCTATTATGAAAACAATGCGGTTTCTTGATATTCGGGTGAACCTGATATTTATTTACGGATTTACATACTTGATGAAAGTTTGATGGGGGTAATAAAACTATTGTGTGTTCTGGAGTACATTTGTACTTTAATGCATTAGTTGCCTTTATATCGCGCAACGTTAAACTGTGTAAGAATATAAAAGTGTTGCGTCGGATTGTAGCTATGGGTTCAAAATCGTTGTCTTGTTTGATAAAGTTAACAATTATGCCCAAAAACCGGGAATTGACTATTGCGGAACGTGCCCAGATCGCCTTGTTAAGTAGAGAAGGTTATTCGCAAGTTAAAATTGCCAAGAAAATTAAATGTCCAAGGTGTGCGGTGCAAACCACCCTAAAACGATTTAGGGAGACTGGTAGTTACGATAACAAAGCAAAATCAGGGCGGAAACGACGAACCAGGACCGACCGTTTCTTAGAAAGAATGGCTCTAAGTGACAGAAGAAAATCGTCTAAAAACCTCAGCAACGAACTTTGGACACGAGAAGGCATCTCCTTATCTGCAAGCGTAGTAAGAAGACGTTTGAAAGCTGAGAATTTGCATGGTCGTACAGCAAGGAAGCCCTATTTGACGTAGGCGCATCGCAAAAAGCGCCTTGGGCGGCCAAAAAAGTACGCGCATTGGTCGATCCAACGTGATCTTTTCTGATAAATCCAATATAGCGGTATGCTTTTTAGTGATCTAATACAGTATAATGTGTTAATCAAAAACCCTTTACGGAATCAGATTTTCAATCCCAGTTTAGGGGAGGCCTGGGCCGCAGTATGTTCGTAGAAGACCAGGAGATGCATTTTACGCCAAATGCATTGTGCCTACTGTGAAACACGGTGGCGGTAGCATTATGGTATTGGGATGCATGTCTGCGTCAGAGGTTGGTGAACTCTTTGTCTGCGAAGGACACATGAATAGCGGTCGCTATACCGACATGATGGATGAGGTATTGGAGCCGTCTATATTAAGGCTATTTGAGGGTGACCACCCTGATGTCTATTTGCAGCAAGATAATGCACCCTGTCATACTGCAAAGGCAACAAAGCAGTGGTTTGCAAATAGTAAGGTGCAATTGACTGACTTGACTGACCTGCACAGTCTCTGGACTGCTCACCCGTAGAGCATTTATGGTACATTTTAAAACGAAATGTAGCTAAGCACCACGCCGCCGCTTCCAAAGAAGTCCTACGAGCAAACATTTTTGAAGAATGGGATAAGCGTTTTCCGGACTTGTGTTTGCAGCTTGTAGCTTCCGTACCCAAACGGATTAAGGCTGTTCTAAAAGCTGGTGGTGGAGTTATAAAATATTAGTTTTATAAATAAAATATGCTGTCGTTTTATTTCGAATAAATTATTTTCAGTTTTTTAAACAAAACTTACAGGCTACCTAATACATTTGCACACAGCAGTACATAATTCAAACAAATAAAAAGCTTTTGTCGGCAAACGAAAGTACATGTCGCCTGTCATTTATTTTGAAGCAGATATATCTGTTTGCCATTTTCATGTACTTTTTTATATTCCTCTTCACAAAAATAAGCCTTGTTATAAAGAATGAGGATATTTTTTTTTTGATTGTGTCGGTTTAACACGTTATCCCATGAACACAAAGCGTGTACATACTTTACAGGATACCTTCTGGCAAAACTTCGCCTACGTTATACTTTTGTTTTGTTAATGTAACCGAAAACACTTTGTTTCTGTTTATCCTCTTACAACATAGATGAGTTCACAAATGATGTCGATCTGTATGAATAAAGACATACTTCATCTTATTTATCGTAGCTATAAGTCAACGCCAAGAAAGGAAATTCTTAAAACCATATACACTAACCTTTAAGCATTGTTTAAATTTGCATGTTTGCAGGTTCTGTGATACAGTGGGCTACTTGTGGTTATTGGTATTTAATCAATCAATTGATCAAAATCAATTGTCTTGTCTTAATCATCGCATTCGAGTCGCTAGATTAGTAATTCAAACGTTATCGCTATTTTTCGTGTTCCGTTTTATCAGCTTTGAAATTTTATCAAGAACTAACAATAACTTTAGGGCGTGTAATCAGAACTCCAATAACAATGTAGTATACAACTACTAAAATACTAATTATTCATTTTCAGTGTTCAACAAAACTCAAATTTTCTAAGTAGCGCAACTTCTTTCATAATATTAGATAAAATTTTCCAAATTACATACTTACATCTTGTCCTGAACTGAAACAGTGTGACCGCTTCTCAATAAATTCGTGACTAATTGTAAGTTAATATCTTGCGGAAGAAGAATTTTCTAGGAAGCACCATCTGTATCACAGACATTGCAAATCAAATCAAAAAGGGTACTTTTATTCGAAAAACGGTGTGACAGATGACACCTTTGTAAGATAAATAAAATATTTTAGTCGGTGAAAGATACAAAGACAAAATGTAAATGTGCTGTCATAAAATCCATAAACCGACATTGGTTTTCTTTACTAAAACGCGTATGCTTTATTTCCAGTGACGTGATATAAATATATGCGTATATGTGAGATACTTTGTTGTAAAGAAATAGAACAGGGATTTTAAAATTCATTTGGTGTTTTAGTCTAAATTGCAAAAGTAGTATTACATATATATTATGTGTGTTCGTGCAATAAATTTCAAAAAATTGGCCTCAGAGCAATAGAACACGCATTGTAATATTTTGCTCTCGCTATTTTTACGCTAGCAAGTGTGATAAATACCATAGGCGTTGCCTGTGTCGTTCTGGGAAAGCTCTTTCAACGAATTGAATTTGCGGGTTTCTGTCTTGTTGCTATCACACTCCGGAACTTCCTACGTCATCTATCATAAATAAAATGTTATTTAATCATGCACAGCAGGAAAATAAATCTTACTGAATGTGACTATGTAAAATACAAGTTAGATAAATTTTCGTTTGTGTAAAGCCTAGATAATTGTAATTTCTATAGTACCTACAGTATTTCAAAGGACTTATATTGATACTTACAGATCTCAAAAAGAAAATTGTGCTACGGAAATGGTGTTAGAAAATAAAGAACGGAAAGATGTTTAACGATTAAACAGATCCGTAGTCGCAATGTCAGAGTTCATTTTCGGAGTGAACATTTTTCTGGGGTCGGACTATCACGATTAATGGAAACAAATTTGGACAAATTCTCAATTATGTGCATTGCCCTGATAAACCTGATCTGAACAACGAGATATAGAAACTGCGGCCTCTTCCGTCACCTCTTCATATATTCAGATCTCAAAACAAAAGATTTTCGTATAAAGTTCTCAATTATAAATTCCAAAATTTACATGACAAAAATAAATTTAATAAATTTCGTGTATAAATTTAAAATCTGCTCACAAAAAATGTTATACTTTTATACGCAGCATTACTGATATCTGTTATCTAACCTGTATTTACAAACCTACCTATACATGAACATACACATAGTATAACTACCATAGTACAGTGGCATCGAACGTAGGCCCACAATCTACATTTTGACGAAAGTTAATGAAACCGTTGAAACAAGAATCATAGAGGCCGATGCTACCAAAATATTACACAACTATAGATTTTGGTTCAATAATAATAATAATAATTATTATTATTATTATTATTGTTGAACAGAAGTACTACGACCGTACAACGTCAGGAAACCAAGGGAGTTTAAACGGGTGATCGGTCTGTGGTGGTTTAAAAGAAAAAGGAGTCTCCTTTCTTCATAAACTCAATATTTCGCTCTTTATTCAGAACTTCATCAGGAGTATAAACTATAAATTTAAAAAGAGGTTTTTCTTAACAATAAGGTTCAAAATTCTTTCAAATTGAATACTTACAGTGGAAATAATATAAGTAGCAAACTCGATACGAAAAAGTAACTTAACATGGTCGATTACATAAAACTTAATTTTAGCATTTTAAAATTATTTTTAAAGGAAATAATTGTGAATAATTTAAAATTTTCAGTGAAATTAATTTAGACGGGAAACCAAACGTACACAACACACA
Organism: Popillia japonica; assembly: GCA_004785975.1. NCBI lineage: Eukaryota > Metazoa > Arthropoda > Insecta > Coleoptera > Scarabaeidae > Popillia > Popillia japonica. The sequence goes on from ML218740.1 coordinate 8,829, forward strand.
CCAGGTCTTGATATTTTAAAATATAAAATTGATAAAACAAGTGATGCGGACAGGTACAGAAAAGAAAAAACTAGAAGTAAAAAAAAAACCCAGGCATCGAGATGGAAATATATCGAGAACAGCTGATAGAACATACCGGTTGTGCCAAAAATAATTCAACTATTGCATCGTTGCAAAATGTTACAATAGATGTTACTTAATTGATTAGTGTCTGATTTGAAATTCACGGTACTATTTTTAAGTATATGAAACATTTCGAGGAAGAGCCTCTTCTTGTAGTTGGTATCTGAGTCTAACATTTTGACATTGTCAAAATCAAAATTGTGATCTTTTTCTGCCGTATGATTGGCCAAGGCGCAAGATCTCTTGCCCAAACGACAATCACTACGGTGTTGGCTCAAGCGATGTTTAAGCCATTGTGAAGTTTGACCTATGTAGCAACTCTGACATCCCAAACACGGTATTTTGTACACAGTATGGTTTTTGTAATTTAAGGGCGTTGTTTCTTTGACAACAGTGAATAAGTTCCTAATCGTCATAGTGTTATATTTAGCTATTGATAATTGATTAAACGGTTTGAAGAAGGTGACTATTTTGTTAGTTAAATTTTCTATGAAAGGTAATTTTTTATATTTTAGAACTGTATTGTTGCGTTCTGTGGGACCATCAAAGAAATTTGAATTGTAGATTAGTTTATGAAGGATGGATTTAGGGTAACCATTGTTGGCAAAAATCCCAAAGAGCTTCCTAAGATTTTCGTGCAAGAACCTTTCGTGAGATATGTGTGTAACACGATTTTTCATTGCGATGACTGTATTGAATTTGTGATTTTTTGGATGGTTAGAAAAATAATTTAAGTATCTACCTGATGCAGTTGGCTTTTGGTACCAATCTGTAATGATAGTATTATTTTCAGTTCTTATAAGTTTAGCATCCAAAAATGGTATGCCTCGTTGCTGTTCTATTTCAATAGTGAATTGAAGATGTGGATTAAATGAATTAAAGTAATGTAAAATAGTGTCGGCTTGGTCATGCGATATGGCCAAGCCGACACTATTTTACATTACTTTAAGTTACTTCTTGCATAGGTTCTATATAATCTAATTAAGGCATAAAATCAATTAAATAAATTGTAACTATAATCTGTTTTCTTTTTTGGCACAGCTCTTGTCAGTACATAGTATATTTTTTAAATAACGATATTTACACATCTAGTTCATTCACGTCACGATATACCCGACCTTTTATATACTTTATAAGCAAGGAGAATACATGAGAAACATTTAACCACATTCTGCAAATTCTTCTAACTGAACATTTTCCCCTATTTTCTCAAAACATAACCAGCTGCTGTATTGACAACGCGTTATCATGATGTAACATGATGTAATTGTCTTCTGATTTTCTAATTCAATTGAGGTCACCAAACCCGTACTTCTAAAAATACTGGGTGCGTAACTTTTTTCATTGCTCAATGTTTTTTGAGCATCGTAAAGGTTTCCTCATTTTCATGTATCCCAGATTCAGCTCTCTTGGCGAGTGGGAAAATCAAAAAACGGTATGTATGTACGTTTTATCGTCAGTTACAATTTTAGAAATAATTTGATAACCTCCAGCATTCAACAAACCTAAAGTTTCCAATCTTCAAATTGGACTACATCATCTTCGCCGCCGCAATGCGGGTTTTTGCGGTTAACAGCAATTAAAGGACAGCCAGACTTCTTCCTGTGTACAACCAACTTGGAACCTCGTCCAAATTCTTTATATAATATATAAACAGTAGCCAATGATGATGTGAGATTCCTAAATGCCGATTTTAAACTTTCTTCAGACACATAAGCCTTTCTTGAAATCATAGTAAATCATTACTCAAAAGTTCCCGCGTGACAATTCCTTTTTTTCAGAGAACAGAAGCTTATTTTATGGACTATTTCTCTGACACTATTCAGCCGAATTGCTGAAGCTAAACTGCAATTAACAGGTAAAATAATGCACTATTTAGCAGCATTGAACAACAATTTATTTTGCACATGTAACTTGATTTTTTCAATTGTCAATATATAATAATAATAATAAATGTCTTTATTGCAGTAGCGTAGTGTACAAAAATCAATTAAATACAAAAAAAAAACAAAAAAAATATGTACATGTACTGGAATCACAAAGAGCGATTCAGGATGGGAGAATCTCCCTCCTACTCTTACACCAATATCTAACCAAAGAAAGTATCTGATCGCTCCATAGCAGCATTTATTACTTTAGGAGTAGATTTATGATATGAGTGCTATTGTAGTAAGCAATAAAGCCATATATATTCTAGAATATATTTTATATAAAAATGTATTCTGCTTTTCTTCATTCAAAGAAGATGTGACCCCGTGTAAAATTGTGTTAGAAAGCAATATAACGATTCGTTTTGAAATGTATCTTCCTACTGTATGTTTAGTAATCTACACTATGCATATACGTATGTATGCATGTACATATGAAAGCATTTGGTCCAGGCGTTTTATTAAAATACAGCGGATATTAAAATCTCTCCTATAGACTTGCAGAAATGTATAGAAGTTTAGGACGGTGTATTCAACACTACGTGGTTTCATTTGATAATATTTCACAGATACGAAGTAATGCATAAATATATAAAAAGTTTTGGAGTTTGTAATGTAGATATTACTGAGATGTTAGACTTTACACATGGTGTGGCACGACGTATGTTGACGCAGTTTAAATCTTTACAAAAGTGTTACTATTGGAATATTTTTTTTGTGCACAGCTTTCTCCTACGTCATGTATACACGTACACATATGACTGTATCAATAGTCTTGTCATAAAATTTCATGCATAGCAAATCATGAAGTGAGAAGAGTAGAACCGGAACACAATATTCCGATGATCATAGTCAAATTAATTTGTACTTTTCCTTCATCACTAAACTAAACTCTTCAATTTTAGTGATAGATTTTGACCTACTGATAGACAATAACCTATTTATAGTGCCGCAGTTTACAAGTAGTAAAGCGGTCTGCTATCATATGGCGTCAGTTTGTTTATTAATTTTTGTAACACTGCTTCTAAGTCAATAATTGGGACACTATTCAAAGAAGCTGTCGTTTGCACTTATCTAATTGAAAGCCTCCCATTCTTCAGTTGCAAGAATGCTGAATAAATTTTGAACACGACTTCATAAACAACACACTATATGTTTTGAGTTTTCAGTCGAGACGTAAATGTGAACCTGAAAAGTAAAAAAATATACAGAGTTGAATGTATGTTAGCATTTTATATTTCGCTTGTAATGTATTATCGCCAAAATACTTAAGGCAGCAAAAGTGTTCAAAATTGCATTCAGGATAATCAGTGTATAATTATTCTAAATTTAATAGACGTATCAAGCTATTAATGAAATACATAAGTATATACAGGGGTTGGACAAAATAATGTGAACGCCTGTCAAAAGAGCACTTTTTATTGGCAGGTGCTTGGTCCTCCTTTTGCATTAATTACAGCTTGTATCCGGCGTACACAATTCAAACGGATGCGTTCAAACTCAAATTGCAAGAAAGTCCCTAATTCAGAAACTGTTTTTTGAGAAGGAAGTCGACTGCTCCGCTTTTTTCCAATATACGCCAAATAGGCTTAATTATATTGACATCAGGGAACTGAGGAGACCACACGAGATGCTCCAATTCGTCATTGTCTTTATAAAACTAGTCTCCGGCAATTCTACAGGTGTAAATGAGATCATTATCATCTGAAAAGACTGGTTATTTATTAAGAAACACAGTTTGCAACATCGAGTGAAGATAGTCAGCCAGAATATTGACATAATCATCTCCTGTAGCACCCATAATTGCTTCTTGTAGATCCTCATTCATTTATTCACCTCAGACGATATCTGAGATAAACGGACATCTTGTGATATTTGGCCTTAATCCACCTCAAAATCCTTCTGCCTATCATTCAGTTTTGATTCTCGATCATTATTGTACTCTTTAGACGATATTATTCGGTGTTTCAAATATGCTGGCCTTACAGTCGACACTCTACTTCTCCCAACACCTAGGAGTGTTGATGTTATTGTCACTCAGGCTCCCACAAGGTCCGCTTCAACAATCATGCCTCTTTCAGAGAGGTCAACCACAACGCAATTTTAACACAGACATATGTATATTTCGCATCCGAATTCTATCACAGCTACTAACAGACTGATAGGTGTACTTTCTCATTTGCTGGGTGGCAAGAAGCCAGGAATATACGAGTTGTGCGAGTGATATTTTTCACAGGTGTTCATATTATTTTGTCCAAGCCCTGTATGTATGATATCCAAAAAGAAATACTTTAGTCAATTAGGTTCGGGACTCTAGCGTAGGTGTCTGCACTGTTGATCTTACAACCAAAATCAGATCTAAAGATGAGCACAACTGAACCCATTTTTATTGAACTTTGGCAATGTGCATATTGTAAGACAATGTTCCTCCGATATTTTACAGTCCGCTATAGCCTGCTTGAGTAAATTCGGAGACAGTTTATGATAAACGCAAAGTCAGGAGAAGCAACTGCTGGCCAATCTTTAAAGATCGTCTAAAATAAACGTGTAATAACTGTTAATGTCTATGTCCTCCTCAGTAGGAGGTAAATTTTCCGGTGTTGGTTTCATGAAGTTACAGTAAAAGTAGCCATTATCAGAAAATAATTGAGATGTCGTATAGGGAAATTCGTTCTTGTAGATTAATTTTTGAATTCCACAAACACAAATGGAATTACAATCAGATGACTGGATTGTTAGTGCAATTATCATCAATTAGAATCGAAGTACTCATTATACTTTCCCAGTACCGTCACAAAACATAGAATATAATGCAGATTGATTTTGACTCTTCAAACGTATTGATGAAACATGTATACAACGCGTTACTATGTAGAAAGCACGGTATTTAATCTAAGAACAGATGTAAGAAGGAATAGTTTCAAATAATTTTGATTTGTCTACATTACATGTGAGTACAATTCGAACAGAATAGCTTCACAGTTGGAGATTTCAAGGCTCTAGGTGATTACATGTACAAAAAATAGGTTATATTCTGTTCATTGTACGCCAGTCAATATATTCCCGGAAACTATTTTAATTAATAATATTAGATTTATTTGTTTTTTATGTTTTAAAATTAATTTTGTCATTAGATGCAACATTTATTAAAAGAAAACAGGCTTTCAAGTTTAATGATAATAATTCAAATCTAATTTAAGCGTTACATAGATTCTATAAACATTTATATTTGGATTTCTTCCCGATTTATACTAAACTGTTTACTTTACTTGGATATACCTTCCGTTTAAATTTTTCTATATACGCATGTTAGTGCAAAATTAGTTCTCTAATATATCCTGTAGACTGTCATTAGGAGATAAGTACGATTCTTTCATGTACATTAATTTCAGAACACCAATAAATACATCTCACCCGGAATTAACCACATTTTACAATTAATGGCGCGAAACAATCCACACCTACACACACTGCTTACTCTCAAAGGGAATTTATTTGGCGTAAACTTAAGTAGATAGGAATAAATTCGATTGCACTACGTAAATCTCACAAAGTGGGGAAATTTAAAATGTATCTAAGTGTAAATTTAAAGTTACTGCTTATAGCAAACTTGCTGTTTTGTATTCAGTTATCGGTAATGTAAAGTAATTGTAGGAATAGTGATGAATGAAACTAAATGATAAAAACGTCATTAAAAAAATGTAATTAACTCTAAGCATTTTTTTACGGAAATCAGCAGCCGCACTCGATATTTTAATCTATCTTTTTAAAACTTCTTAAGTGCTATCATTAAGACTTCATAAAACGCAGTAACGTAGGTGCCATAAAAAGTCAATGAATCGATCAATAATTTACTTCTATCCCTGGATGTCGGTTCTCAAAAGGATAAAACCCGGCCGGCTTCAAAATATCCCCCGTAGAAAAACAAGAAGAGCACTTTTCCGGACGTTATTATCTCTTGTAAATACCGATCTGAGCGTGATAAATGGCAAAATATATTAAACCGCAACTGCAAAATCAATATCCTTAACTTATTATGAGGGCACATTTGAATATAACCAGGAACGATATTCACTTTCTGTAGAATATTGGTGATTCGGGAAAATGTAATCACGGGTACCACGTTAGCGCCTTAGCTTCTTTTCAAATTCAACCCTCTCAGTAATTAATCTTTAAAAATTTCAAAATATTTTCCAAAAGATTAAAGTGCAGAAATTTATGATTGTTTCTTGCTCTTGGATGATCATATACAACACATTGGTACTTTATTGTGGTACAGAAACAAATGTTATAAATTAACTAACAAACAAATAGTTATTTCAAGAAACCAAATATTAATAACGAGTAATTAACTAAGGAATACGTTAATTTCAATATAGCATTTTTATGCGTTTTATTTTACATGATTGTCTTAACAAAAAGAAAAGATGAAAAGCTTTCTGTGCAAAGCGTCTTCCAAATCAACGTTATCCCTCGACTAGGACAATTGTGGAAGCTGTATATCGACTTCGGCAGACAGGGTAAGTAATTCCGTTTTTCAAAGTCGTGGCTTTCAGAAATCACAGAGTGCTCCAAACAGACTAATTGTATGACATTTTAAATATCGTGTAAGAAGATCCCGGCGTAATCACCATGAACCTAGCACTGCAAGTAAATATGTCCTAAACTACGGTGAACAATTTTGAAAACGAATTTACTGAATCGGTAGCTAGATTTTTCCCGACACCGGCAGGGTTAGTAGGCAATAAATTACTTGGACTATACATATATGTAAATATGTGACTAGAACGATTAAATGCAGATTTTTTATTTAATTCGATTAAAGAACAATTTACATATTCCACAACCTTTACAATTTATTTGGTTTTCTTGCAACTTCGTCGGTTGAATAATTTTTAAATTTAATTCGTGTCAATAATTATTAAACATCTAGCTATTCCTTTCAACAAAATTATCTAGAGACAAAGAAATTCAATAATATATAGGATTATGTTTACAATATCGCGAACAATTTATAATATTTTTGAATTACAAATTTATAATCATAAGAATAATGATCAAATTAATGTCGTACATAAATTAGAAAGAGAAAAGACTGTAATAAATGTTACGTATGTATGTATGTCAAATTAGACAATATTAAAAAAAATGCTTCTACCGGATGCGGCATTAGTGTGTGAAAACTACTAGAGATAGGAAAGTGAGATTTCCTGTACGTACATAGTTTTATACTACGCATTTTTTTAATTATTTACAAATATACAGGGTGTTACAAATTTGCGCAGCCAGCTTCCACTTTTTTATATTAAATAGTTTGCTATTTTTTTTAGTAATTATTTTGATAGCCACCTAAAATACCTTTGCGGTGATATATGGTTATGTAGGGTTCCAGCCATTGGTTTTGGTAATGTTGTAAATTTTGTAAAAATTTTTATATTTGCAGCTTTTGAGATTTAAAATGTTTATATTGTAAGCGGATGTAGTGTCGAGCGTTATTCTTTTGTTATCAATTTGGGGAGCACACTTTATGCTGCTTCAAAGTGGTGTACCTTACAAATTATACAGGGTGTTTAATATGTCGCGGCACATTTGCCGATTTTTTTTCGATTTTTTTAAATGCAAACTATAGTTTTAGATATTGCCAGCAAATTCCTTGTGAAATTACCTTCAAAATTGTACCAAAAATATAGCACTAATTTCCAGTATTTTCGGAGATTTTTACCATTTTATGAAAAATATTTTAACAATATTCAATATGTGGATCACTCCAACGTGGTTAGATAGCCATGATTTTCAAACAAAAACTAAGACTAAAGAAACGTCAAATCTGTGTTTCTACATAAGCGGTTTTTGCAGTTTCTCTTGTGTATTCTTACGTTTCAATATTTGTTATAATTTTATTATCGCCGGTTTTTGCAATTTGAATTATTTATTTCTTGATTATTAGTTATTACGTATTACTGTTGTTATCATCAAGTTAACTCCGTTATGTTTTTATTTTTAAGTAGTTGATATAAAATGTCAATTGAAATGTTATTGTAATTATTACTGTCATTATTATATTTATTTAAATAAACTGAATTAAGTTCGTATCAAATAGCCTGCATAGTTCATTTAACAACAGGTTATGGGCCCAGCATATTGAAACTAAAGAAAATATACAAAATGTCATTGGAGGAAAAATACAAAATTCCACTGTTTAATGGAAGCAATTATAATAATTGGAAATATCGGATGGAAATCCTTTTAGAGGAACTGGAATTAAAGGAATTTATACAGACAGATGTCAATGAAATGATAGGGGCGGAAGAAAATGACAGTAAAAAGGAAGATTTCTTGAAACGTGATAGAAAATGCAAATCACATATAATAATGCGTATAGCTGACTCGCATTTGGAATACGTCAAAGATCAACATACAGCTTTTGACATGTGGAATATTTTGTCAACAACTTTTGAAAGGAAAAGTATTGCAAATCAGCTGTTGTTGAAGAAGAGACTATTAACAATGAAATTGAATTCAGGAATAGAAACTTTGGAATCACATTTTCTAAAATTTGACAATACGATACGAGAGCTTAAATTAGCAGGTGCGACGTTGGAAGAAATATGTAGATATTGTATGTCATTTATTGCTTACGTTATCTGCTGAATATAATAAATACTGTAGTAGTGGCGTTAGAGACATTATGGTCTGAAAACTTGACTTTAAGTTTTGTTAAGAATAGATTACTAGATGAGCAGATCAAATGGTTGAACAGTAAGAAAGATGCTGGAAAACATAGTACTATACCTGCTGCTTTTACAACACCTACAAAAACGCTTTTTCAAAATAAAGGGCAAGGTGAATTTAAGTTTAAATGTTATAACTGTGGAAAAATAGGACACAAAAGATCAGAATGCAGGAAAAACAGAAATATACACAAAAGGAATACACAGGAAAAACAGAAATCAGGATACATAGCGATGAAGGCAAAATCGGATGATGAAACTGGAAATTTTAATTTCCCGGCAATTGCAAGTAATGACTTAAATAGTACATTTAATTTTATTCTTGATTCAGGTGCTACGGAACATTTAGTCGCTGACGAGAGTGATGTGATAGATGTAAAGACCTTAACGGAACCTATAAATATCAAAGTTGCTAAATCTGGTGAATATTTGACAGCTTATAAGACAGGTAATATTCAAACTTGTACCTACGTAAATGATAGAGAACGCTTCATTACAATCAATGATGTATTAATAGTACCAGGTTTGCAATATAACCTTTTATCAGTTTTAAAATTAGAAATAAATGGTTACGAAATTACATTTAAAGATAGCCAAGGAATTATTTCTCAAAATGGCAAGGTTGTCGCAGTTGCGATTCGTAAACAGAAATTATATGAACTAAATTTTACAAAATTAAATAAGACTGCGAATATAGGTGTAGCCAATGTCAGTGCTGAAACTTGGCATAAACGGTTAGGTCACATAAATAATGCTTATCTTAACAATTTGCAAAAGATAGTTAAAGGAATTGACAAAATTGAACCATTTACAAAACAGTGTCAATATTGTATTGAAGGTAAACAAACAAGACTACCTTATATTAACCAAAGGATACGAGCTAAAAGACCACTGGAACTAGTACATAGTGACTTATTTGGTCCTATAAATCCAATATCTTATGATCAAAAACGATATGTGTTAACTTTCATAGATGACTATACCCATTTTACAGTAGCATTCACTTTAAAATCTAAAGCTGAAGTATTATACTACTTTCAAAAATATGAAGCAATGGCGACCACACATTTCAATGTTAAATTAAGTCGTTTTAGATGTGATAATGGCGGCGAATATATTTCAAAAGAAATCAAAGAATTTTGTGTAAAGCAAGGTATTCAATTTCAATATACAATACCTTACACGCCTGCTCAAACTGGCGTAGCAGAAAGAATGAACAGAACTATAGTTGAGAAAGCAAGGTGTATGCTATTAAATTCAAAGCTTGATAAATCGTTTTGGTCAGAAGCAGTATTAGCTGCAATATATATAATTAATCGTAGTCCTACAAATGCATTAAAAAATATTGTACCTGCAGAAATGTGGTTTGGCGAAAAACCAAATCTAAGTAAACTCAGAGTTTTTGGATGTACAGCATTTTTGCATATACCGAGGGAATTAAATCGGAATAAGTTTACTTCACGTTCTAAGAAGTGTTTTATGGTGGGTTACTGTACAAATGATTATCGTTTATGGTGCCCACTGGAACAAAAGATTATCTGTGGTAGAGATATTGTGTTTGACGAAAACAATTTTTCATATGAAAATAGTTTCTATCAGAATGAATTGGAAGAAAATGCAGATGAAGACATTCATAATTTTGCAAAGGATTCTGAAGGTAGGCAAGGAAAACTGGTAAACGATGACAATGTAAATTCAACTAATGATGTAAAAAATAAACAAGGAACAGCAAGACGAAATCAACGAAATGAGAGAAGATTTAGGAAAGCGAATCAAACGAAAACCAATATGGCATAATGACTACGACATGTCTAATTTGGCAGTAATAGCTTTAAATGCCCAAGCATACGTAGAAGATTTACCTCAAACATTTGAAGAATCTCAAAATAGGTTTGATTGTGACTATTGGCTTAAAGCAATAGAAATTGAATTAAAAGCACACGAAGCAAATAAAACTTGGACACTTGTTGATAGACCAAAAAGTCCAATTCTGGATTGTAGATGGGTTTTTAGAATAAAACGAAATGAAAATGGTATGATTGAAAGATATAAAGCTCGTCTAGTTGCCAAAGGTTATGCTCAAAGATACGGATTTGATTATGAAAGCACTTATTCTCCAGTAGCTAAAATGACTACTGTACGTATGTTGCTAATTTATGCTGTGGCAAAAGGTTGGAATATTAAGCACGCAGATTTCACAGCAGCATTCTTAAATAGTACAATTAAAGAAACTATATATATGAAACAACCACCTGGATTTGTTAAAGGTAATAAAGTTTGTAGATTGAATAAAACAATTTATGGTCTAAAACAATCGTCAAAAGCATGGAATGAATGTTTTAATAATTATATGGTAAAACTCGGATATAAACGAACAAAAATAGATAATTGTTTATATAAAATAATACATAATAATGTTAAAGGTTATTTACTGATATATGTTGATGATTTGATATTGACAGCAAATACAGACGAAGAAATACAAAGAGTAGAGACTTTACTTACGAAAAACTTTGTAATGCATCTATTAGGAAGAATAAAATATTTTCTTGGTATAAAGATAACTATGGACACAGAGAAGAAAATACTAACCTTAAATCAATCGGAATATATACAAAAACTTCTTGAAAGATTCAATATGACTGACGCAAAAGGAAAGAAGACACCGGTGGAAAAAGATTTAAAATTAAATGATCAAACGGAAGAAGAAACACAAAATGATTATAGACAATCAATCATGTATAAAATTAATCACCGATGCTAAACGGGAAATAGGATTAAAACATACAGAGGTTAAATTGCATTTTGTAAAGGATCAAATTCAAAAGGAGAATTGTGAAATTAAATATATAGAATCGGAAAATCAAATTGCAGATATTTTGACAAAACCATTAGGACCATTGAAATTTTGCAAATTAAGAGCCAAACTAGGAATCATAATTTGAAGGGGAGTGTTGTTATCATCAAGTTAACTCCGTTATGTTTTTATTTTTAAGTAGTTGATATAAAATGTCAATTGAAATGTTATTGTAATTATTACTGTCATTATTATATTTATTTAAATAAACTGAATTAAGTTCGTATCAAATAGCCTGCATAGTTCATTTAACAACAATTACTATAATCCGGTGTTCCAAGTATTTGTTCAAGTTTTGTTCCTGTTATTGTTTACCTAATTCAACTAAAAATGAATTTCTCGAAGGAGGAACTCATAGCCATGGTATTTCTTCTTGGCGCTTGCAACGGAAATCCACTACTAGCATCAAGAATGTATGCAGCGGAATATCCTAACCGTAGAACCCCGGATGTTAAGAGCTTTGACAATTTATTAGTAAGGTTTGTTCGATCGGGTTCAGTAAATTATCTCAAACATGAAAGGACAAAAACTATTGCTACAGAAGATAAAGAAGTGATAGTCATTCAATCTGTACCTACTAGAAAATCCGCATGTGTCCACAAGGGCAATTTGGAAACAACATGAAATTACAACCTCTACCGCGAGGAGAATTTTAAGAAAACATAAGTTTCATCCTTATAAAATTAATATTCACCATGGCTTACTACGAACAGATTTCGAAAAGAGACTTGTTTATGGTGAATGGCTGCTTTTACGGTTACGTAAAAATATTTTTTTTTAGATCATGTACTTTTCACAGATGAAGCAACATTTAGTAGTTCTGGAATTACGAACAGAAAAAATGTACACTACTATGACACATTGGGGAGGCATTTTAGGAAACACCGCGGTAGGCCCTTTTTTCTTTCAAAATACTCTAAATGGTGAAATTTACAGAAACTTTTTACAAAATAATTTACCAGTACTACTAGAAGGGCTTCCAGATAATTTCATGGACAGATTGTGGTATCAACATGATGGTGCACCCGCACATTACGGTGCTGAGCGGTGCAAGAGCGCACCTAGATAGGATGTTTACTAATATGTAGGTGGATTAGGAGAGAAGATCCAGTAAACTGGCCAGCGCGATCACCAGATCTTACTCTTTGTGACTTTTTTCTGTGGCCTACTATAAAGAACATAGGTTATATGACACCTCCTACAACGGCAGGAGATATGCAGTAACATATAAGAAATGCTTTTTTTCAGTTGAACGAGGACAGGTTGAGAATATGCATAGAACAGAATGGAAACATATTTGAGCATCTTTTGAATTAAAATTATTTTATGATTAAAAAATTTAAAGGTAAAAATAATAATTTTACATCACGTACGGTTGTTTTAATTTTTTAAGTAATCTAAACAATTTACATAAAAAGAGCAAATGAGCCGAGGTAAATAGCTTAATATTTATAAAATTATTAAAATATTTTCCATAAAAATGGTAAAAATCTCCGAAAATACTGGAAATTAGTTGTACATTTTTGGTACCATTTTGAAGGTAATTTCACAAGGAATTTGCTGGCAATATCTAAAAATATAGTTTTCATTTTAAAAAAATCGAAAAAAAAAGGATTGAATTTCGGCAAATGTGCCGCGACATATTTAACGCACTGTATAATTTTTACGGTACACCTCTTTGAAACAGCATAAAGTGTGCCCCCCAAATTGATAACAAAAGAATAACGCTCGACACTACATCCGCTTACAATATAAACATTTTAAATCTCAAAAGCTGCAAATGTAAAATTTTTTACAAAATTTACAATATTGCAAAAACTAATGGCCGGAAGCCTACATAACTATATATCATTGCAAAGGTATTTTAGGTGGCTATCGAAATAATTACTAAAAAACATAGCAAACTATTTAATATAAAAAAGTGGAAGCTGGCTGCGCAAATTTGTAACACCCTGTATATTTGTAAATAATTTAAAAAAATGCGTAGTATAAAACTATATACGTACAGGACATCTCACTTTCCTATCTCTAGTAGCTTTCATGGTAAATTCCACTGACGCACTAATGGCGCACCCGGTATAATGATCAATGCATTGTATCGCACAACATAACCGCGGAAACTGCTTTGTCTAAGAATTTAAAAGAATTACGACAATTTTAGAACAGATATTGAAAGTTTAAGTATTATTTAATAATTTAATCACCTAATCACCCCTATATTTTATGAAATTAAGCTCTTGACTAGGCTTCCTTGCCATGTTTTTTCCTAGTCCTTGAACAGAATTGTTAAAGCTAGACAAAAAATACATTGATTTAAGGGTCATCATTCTCATGATTATAAATTTCTAATTCAAAAATATTTTAAATTGTTTGTGATATTGTAAACATAATCCTATACCTATATCATTAGATTTCTTTGTTTCTAGATAATTCTGCTGATAGGCATGGCTAGATGTTTATTATAATTATTTGACACAAATTGTAATTGTAAAAATAAATTGATCATTAATCGAATTAAAAGCTTTTGAATTGACCTAGAAATGGAAACATATCTGGAAAATGAGATTTACTCACTTAAGCAGTTGATATACAGAATGGCATGATATACATATATACCATTTACTATACCATGCACTAATTTAATACCCTAATTTAAGTAAACTATTAATTACGCGTTTTTTTTTAAAATTTACCGAAGTTTTTGGAAAATAATTATAAATAGTATTAATACTTGTATCTTTTATCTACCAATTTGTTTTGATGTCAGTGTTAATCACATCACATTTCCATCACATTTTGTCCCACAACTGGGGATATATAGAGCATATCTAGGTATGCTACACGCAATTGTTTTTGTGCCGACATTCACTTTTAAGAGGTGAAAACCCCCATCGAAAATTAGCGGATTTTCAGTTTTCTTGGTATAACTTCCGCAAAACAAGAGATAGAAGGCAGGTGTAAATGCAGTAGTTGCAGGATATATCAAGATCTTTCAAAATGCGTGCCTACCATATATACAGGGTGTTCCGTTAAGCCATGCGCTTACACTGCAGTTGTGTTTGCAACAATACAAAAAAAAGTTTTAGATATGTATAATTTGTATGACTTTGAATTCTGCTTAAAACTATACATATGGGGTGTTATAATACGCAGGGTGTTCTAAAGGTTGGTTTAGTTTTAGTTTACAAACTCTCACATAATAAAAACTCACACTGATAACCCAACAGTTTGACCTGATAAACCTGATAAGCAACTTATCAAGAGAATTTGCATTGGAAAGAGACAGAATTTGAGAAAATTATTGCATGACACCAAGTAGTTAAACGAGTATGTACAGATGCAGTAGAATTGCTTTCCTATCAATCTGCATCCTTAATTTACCAGACAACGAAAAAGTTGTATTAGAGCGGAATACTCTACTCTGAAAAATTGTAGATTTAATGCACAAACACATTAGCTAAAATACAATGATAACACTAAAGTTAAATTGCCCACACTCGACGTATTATCCCATATAAACCGTTAAGTGTGTCTGTCTTACTTTGGTTAAACAAAAACAAAAACTATTTTCTTGAATTTCAAACCTCACACATCCCCAAAGGAATACTAAACTAAAAAACTTATAGTGGGATGTGTAAATCGTGCAATTTACACAACATAAAACAGCAATTTATATTTCACTTACGGCTACGAATTTCTTCGGTTCTATTGAGTGTTCACTTTAAATCGGTCACCATCAAGACTTGTTTTAAGACCAAAATATACAGTATAGGCACGATATGTACGATTTGGTTTGACGTTCTGTAACCGTACATAAGATACAAGTGCCCTATTTTAGCCTATTAGCTCCGCAAGATCATGTACGAGTTTGTAGTAATTCTGCTGAAACTGAAGACATTTTTCCAAAACGTGTTAAAAATTAAAAGTATACTCATCATCACAACTACGGTTACGCAGTATAAAATGACTATAGACAATTCATTCATGCTGGCAAATATAAATTATAATTAATTTTTTGAAACTCTCTATATAATATTTAGTGACGAGGTCATCTATAACTAGATCTACAATTAGATATTAAATTAATAGATAGATCTTGCTATTACGAAAATATAATGATATAAGAAAACCATATTTTTAGAGAATAATCATTAAGTCACTAATTACTTTCTCATTGAAAATATGTGTATATAGCGGCTGTTAAAAATAAAATTAAAACTATAAGCTGCAGCTGTTTCTGGGATTGTATTGTTTGTCTGATTATCGCTGCAATTCTGCGTAGATTAATATGTGTAAATGTTTTCAATTACCTCGTTATGGCACTATATGTTCCTCCAAAAACTAATAATAGATCCATTGGAGTAAAATTCTCTAAGAAGAATATTACCATTTCCTCGGAAATTTGAACGTGAATACTAGCGATTTCGCATCGCTGGACAGCTGGCTAAGCGCTACTAATTTAAGCTTATGATTTTGTTCAGCCTTTTTTTTATTTTACAAAAACAGCTTTAATTCCATCTTAAAAAGTAACAGAAATTGCAATTATCGTTCTAAATATTGTCAACAGTCAACAGTTCATGTAATAATTACACACTCATTCTACTCCAAAACCGTAACCAAATTAATGATGAAGTATATCCGAAATACGAGATCCAACACCGCTATACTTCAACTATATACAGTATTAAAAGTATAAAGTGTCATTGTGAAGTATTTTAGTTATTTGGTATTATTTTTAGGCAAGTGTCCTACTATCCAATGCTCTGAACTATGGAATCAGAATAAGTAATTAGATATCGATGCTTGACGCGATTTGTACACAATATATATTAATTTGTTGAATACAAAAACCAAAGTTAATAAAATAAAAAATCAATATCTTTAAAACATCATGTTTTTGGATATCTACATTTAATACCATCTCATATTCCACTTCAAAGGACTTCTTCTTAATAAACATCAATGCTAATATATATTTTCCAGGAGCCACACTAGGTGGTAATGACGCATTCTGAAGATTAACATTCTCCAATCTTTCATCAGCCCCTAATTTCCTATTCAATTTGCCGCTTCATTCAGGTACGGTTTATGCTCCGATGTTTAAAAGCAAAATTTTACAAGTGAATAACCTGGCTGGTTACTTCGAATTAAGAGATTTTCATTAGTAACATTTTATCGATTTTCTATTGGTCGATTTCTATTCCACATTTAATAAAGCATATTCAGTATCTGTGCATTTTGTAGAGGTTTTCTTTCAAAACATGTTACAATATGTGGGATGTTCTCTTCAAAATTAGAAGACTTACTAGAATTTAATTAAACCAACGCAATAAATAAACTCGATTTGCACAAAAAAACATCTAATCCTAAAAGTAACAACTACCGTTACGTTAATCTTTAAAGATTACGACCAATTAGTTAATTAATACCTCAAAACCTCCTGATGATATGTGATATGTATTTTTGTCCAACGACAGCATGTTTAGTAACTCACACCAATCAAGTTTATGTTTACTTCGGTAAACATAAGTCATGTAACGCTTAATTTTTGTCCTTTTTAACTTGTTTATTCTTGTTTCTCATAAGCAGATTTTCAAAAGATTTGTTTTCGTCCAATTGAAGTGACATAATATACATATATTAATTAATTTGAAATGCTGTTTTGTTTTGACAAACACAACCGACTTCTGCATAACATAAATATGGATAACAGTACAATAATACGTCGGTAATTTGCGCACCTTGCTTTGTATTATAGCGCAAATTTTATTTATGTTACTATAAAAACGAAAAACCTTGTGCACGATGATGAGCTATATGATTAAATTTTTACCAAATCTTAGCACATTCCCGAATAAAATGTAATCCAGTCTGATATAACACATAAAGAGAAAGAGAGAGAGAGAGAGAAACTAGATCAAGCATTAACAGAGGACTACGTGGTTTCGACTTACCCAAGTCTAGTCAGCGCAGCTCGGAATGCAAGATCTAATTCTCGGTCCTACTTCTAAAATACCCCCGGCAAATGCACTACATCGAACCTTATGCCCTCTAGCGGCCAAATCTCGGAGCAGGCCGACAACGACAGGTCTTTACTTCAGATACTAATCTACCTCGAGCAAATCATGAATTGTTAGTCCAAGTAGATGTCTCCATCTGCTAGCAGATAATGGTGATTCTCTTACGGCTTACCATGACGAGATATAAAATAACATCGAGAGATGCTACAATACCGCAATGCCTACATTAGATCCGAGCAGTTCCAGATCATTGTTAATAATTCTTGAGGTGAGCTAGTGTCCGCTTCAACCGACCGTTTTGGTCTATCATACACACCTACACCTGTTTAATTTTACGAGAAAATTACAATAGATATCTGTTCTAACAAAATGTAAGTAGGTACGTATTTACAAACAAATAATTTCCGCGATATATTTTAATAGAAGTCATTTATTTGTTACTCATAAGGCCGCCTCATGAGGTAAATCAAATAGATTGTAGACAACAACAAAAACAAACGGTATAATCAAAATGTTTCAGGTTTGCCGCTCTAGAAAGTCCATGAATTCTCTACACTTTCTGTATGTAAATTTTCAAGAGGATAATCTTATAGCCCGTGGCAATTTAAACTCAGGACTCTGCTAATGTACTTCTGTGGTTACTCGTCTGTAGTTCTGCTAACATTGTTAAAATCTCTAACATCTAAAACATCACAGAATACTTACGAAGTGAAAATACTTCTTCTGAAATCAAAACAACCAAAAGAGAACTGAGAAGATTTGTAACAATCCAGCAGATTAATTAATTTTGTTTACGTAAGAAATTATGAATTTTATGAGCTATAATAAAGTAAGTAGTAAGGAGAATATTCTATTCCACCAACATGTATGTATGGTAATAACCCTCATAAAAAATGATACAGATAAATTATTAAGTCACAGAAAAAGTCTCAAATGCTTTAGAAAAGGTTTTATAAAAGTTTGTATAAGAATAATAATAAGAATAATAATAATAATAATAATAATAATAATAATAATAATAATAATAATATCTTTAGTAGCTTAGTGGATACACGGGTGTATATTAAGCATGTCAAAAATTTTCCAATACCACACAAACACACAATACAATACAATATAAAATCAGTTCAACTGTCAAACAAGGCCACGAATTCGTCCATGGAATAAATACAGTTTTGCTGTAATATATTTTTAAGCCTAGCTTTGAATAATTTTCATTCTTACTTGATTTTAAAAACTTCAGGCAGCATATTATATAGTCGGACTCCCACGGAAGATGGTGCTCTTTTTGTTATAAAGAATTTATTAAAGGCGTGTCTAAAATTATCCTTTCCTCTAGTGTTGTAACTGTGACTTTCATTATTTTTTATAAACTCACCCTTCTTACTAAATATATAGGTTAATATGTCAAGAATATAGACAGCTGGAACAGGAAGTATTTTAAATTTACTAA
Organism: Popillia japonica; assembly: GCA_004785975.1. NCBI lineage: Eukaryota > Metazoa > Arthropoda > Insecta > Coleoptera > Scarabaeidae > Popillia > Popillia japonica. The sequence continues at coordinate 27,941 of ML218740.1, forward strand.
ACAAGGGTCGACAAGATTGAGTTGTTTGAAATTTCCAATGCACCGTATAATATGTTTTTGGGCGAGAAAAACTCCGTGTGCATGGCTGGAAGATCCCCAAAAAGCAATACCATATGATAGTCTTGAGTGAACTTCACTATAATAAAAAGACAAAACTGAGTTTAAAGGTAACATATTACACAATATTCTGATCTTTTAACAAGCTCTGCCCATGGCAGTCATAACACTAGTACAATACTCCTCCCAGTCTAGTGTTTCATCAAGTTTAATACCGAGAAATTTCAAATTATTCTTTGCTGACAAAGAAACATTGTTTACGGATACGTCAACATTAAAGTTCAATTTGGATCTCGCCGTGTGAAAGAACATGTAATGTGTTAGTTTAAATTTTTTAAACGTTCATCCGGATTTAATGGCAGTTACCTTTTCTGAATTACCTATTCTTCATAGGCAATATATCGCTAATATGTATTTAAATAAAAATAGATAATTACTAACCGTTAAATACATCCGGTGAGATCTGGTAATGGAAAAAATTCATCGCAATCTCAAAATAAATCTTGCTGACAGTTCTGAAATTGCAATAACTTCATAGCTGCATAATTAACGGTGTGTATACTAACGGATAATTTACTGCTTAGAAAACAAAAAAAGATGAGTAACTAATGGAGAAAGCTTCTTGAATGCTGAAGCCGGCAAATGAACGGTAGCATCAGACTCAGTTGAGTTTATTCCATCAATTAACTGACAAAATAGAAAAGCATCACATAACTCGACTGTTAAATAAGCGTAGATTTAACACCTTGTGCAACGTAGTAATTACCGAATCGTTGCGAACAGTTAAAAGCAATCTTGAAAAAGAAGGTAAACTATATATAAAATTGGAGTAATGGTTATGAAACTATAGTAAACTCACCTTAAAGGCAATACAATAATGCATGTTTTTAATTTCTTCTTTTAGCGCAATTTTTACGATATAAATAATTTTATTATAGAAATAGTCAATCAGGTTCTCATAGACAATGATTTCGTAGAAAAAAAATAATACAGAAAGTCTTCGTATGAATTATGAGAACTACCAATTTACCAATCTGTCAACCTATTTCAGGTTATCACCATGCCTATGGACCTTGCTCTATGACGGTCGCCATTGACAATAATAACATGCTATTAGGCTTTATTTCGGAAAAAACCATGAAGAAACATGGACTCAATTTATAGAGCCAGTGGAACGCCAACATTTCTTTGAATGCTCCAATAGTCTTGTGTGGATTACTTTTAGCTTAGATATCACAATGTTGAGCCAGTCATTTAACCAAAAAAGTCTCACTGCTGAACAATGTGATGCAGTGAAGATCCTGTTGAACTAGCTTTTGATCTAATTTGGTGTGTACGACGCAAATGACATTCAGTTTCAATTTCCTTTCAAGTTATTCGCGCGAATGATATCGTAGAAAGATCTTAATAATTAAACTCCCAGATTTTTTAACACTTTTGAATGCAAAAAAAAACTGCGTTCGGGAAGTATTAACATGCTTATTTTTATTCACAAGAAAACAGTTAAAAAATTAAAAAAGTGTCCTAATACAGAAAAATCAAGATACCTGTCTATTCAGGTTGCGATTGCAATAATTGTTCAAAATGCTCTCCATTTACAATTCGACAAAAATGTAAACGGTCAGTAAAATTTCTTATTGAATTTTGTATTTGTTCTGGAGTGATGCGAATGGCTTCTTGAACTATTCTCTCTTCCAATTGTTCAAGATTATGGGGACGATTTTTGTACACTTGACATTTCAAGTGACCCCAAAAGAAAAAATCTAATGGCGGGAGATCTGGCGAACGTGCTGGCCATTCGATTGCTCCTCTACGTGCGATCCAACGTTCCGAAAAAATTTCATTCAAATAATCGCACACATTATGGGCAAAATGGGAGGGAGCTCCATCTTGTTGAAACCAAAAATGTGCATTAGGGTGATGACCTATGTTTGCATTTGGAAAGAGGGCCGCAAGTGCTGGAACAACCTCATTTCGCAATAAATTTAAGTAGACGTTGCCAGTTAAATTTCCTCTTATAAAAAATGGTCCTACGATGTTGTTTCCAACAAGACCAACCCAGACATTCACCTTCTGAGGACGCTGTGTATGGACTTCTTCAATCGTATGCGGATTTTCAATTGACCAGTAGCGACAATTATGTCTATTCACAGTGCCGCTGAGACAAAACGTTGCCTCATCTGAAAAAATGATGTGATCTAAAACATTAGGCTGCTGCTCGATCAATTCCGTCATTGTTTCGCAAAAATGTAGTCTACGATCTGGATCATCTTCAGTTAACTCATGGACGGGATATATTTTATAGGCTTTCATTCTTGCTGATTTAAGAATCTTATGAGCAGATTTTTGAGAGATCTCATGAATTTGACCTAATTCTGTTGTGGACACGTGATGATTTTCTTCCACTGTAAGTAACACATTCAAACTAGTTTCTTCATCTGTTGCTGTTAATGGACGTCCCCTTCTAGGTAAACCCTTCACCTGACGAAAGACTTCAAACTTTTGAATTGTTCGACATACCGTACTTTTACTAATGTGAAGATCCGAATAAACAGTATTAACAAAATACGAACCTCTTCAAAAGAACGTTGGCGATCACCGTACCCCCGCATCATTAATATCTCAATTCGTTCTGATTCAGTAAGTTTTACTGCCATTTTCAAACGTGTCAATGTCTAAAATAAGTAAATTTATAGCGATGCAAAAGTTAAAACACTTTTAAAATTGTCAAATGTGACGGCAAAAAGAATGCAAACACTAAACAACTTTTTTCAAAGGTACCTTGTTTTTTCTCTATTAGGACACTTTTTTATTTTTTTAACTGTTTTCTTGTGAATAAAAATAAACATCTTAATACTTCCTGAACGTAGTTTTTTATCTTGCATTCAAAAGTGTTAAAAAAATCTGGGCGTTCCGTTTAAAAAAAAAAGTTGGACGTATTGCCGATTAAACCGGAAGTGAAAAAAATATAAACTGTATTGCGTAAAATGCATTTATATTAACTATACCCCCATACCAAATTTCAGAAATCATAATTTTCAAATAAATGTGCATGCAATTGTACAAAATGTTAAACTTTAAAAAAAGAGTTTCTACCTAGCATCCTACACTGCTACATTAATTTAGTTTAGGTATATAATACATTTCTTAGCTTTTACGTTTTGTAGTGTTAATCTGGAGTCCTTGAAACTGAATGCCGACAAAGTGTTAGACGTTTTTATTAAGTACTTAACTTTCATATGTTACAATCTAGAATGTAGTAGTACAAAGTTATATTAAGTAAATTTATATTTAGATATAATAGAAAATTTATAAAATAATGTTGCTAACCATAGTCGCATAATGAATGTATATTGTCCGCGTTTCTAATTTACGTCAACACAAGCGTTTAATTCTGGTATACTAAATCCTACATTAAATATGATTAAGGATTAAGCACTACTAGCAAAAATTAAAACGTTATATTGATATATAGCTGCATACGAATAAAAAGAGCAAATTTGAACAACCTAAAAATATATTTACCCGCACAAAGTACATGTGCGCAACTCTCCAAACTTTAATCAACTATTTTAAAAATTCAGAACTATTTACGAAGCCGAAGACGAACTTTACACGTAACACGCGACAATAATCTGTCTTTTGATATCATTTTGTCGATCTTTTCCCTATCGTGAAGTGAAGATGTATACATAGATGAAACCTTATAACTTGATTCTCGTGGCCTAAGTGTCAAAAGCAATTTTTTACAAGTTGCGCATTTTCTTTCTGCAACGTCATCTATAAAATAAAATGGGTAAACATTAAACTTACAGTTCTTTTTCTCGATCGCCGTTTTTCTCCACGTTCTGCCAGCTATTCGATTTTTAAAATCTCCATCGCCACTTTTCAAAGTCTATTACGTTTATGTTCAGAAATTAAACATTTGCTAGCAATTTTTGCAATTTTCTAGCGAAAACTAAAATAAAATATATCGATTTAAATAAGAAAGTTCTCAAATATTTTCGCCACTTATCTTAAAATTAGATGTCTTGCGAAATCTTAAAGAAAAGAAAATTAAACATAAATTTACGTAAAATAATTTATATTTTTTAAAAATGTTCGTCAACTTATATTTGTATTAGAAGCTTATTTAGAAAGAAAAAGGGGTGAATGAACAGTTAGAAAAATTACGCGAGATCGCGCGTGAGTACGATCTCCGCTGTGTGAAAATCGAGAGTAGGGTGTTAAGGATCAGATCACCGTGGTAATAGCGTTGCGACTGGCGTGTTTTGGGCGCGAGACGTCCACGCCGATGGCCGTCGAGATGCTTTTCCCCATGCGAAGCGGAAAGCATGCGCTTCGCTGTCATTCACTACGATGGTATCAGTCCTTCTTCTTCTCGTTATTACTGACTGCATCATCTAGAGAGAGATGGTACTTGTACTGGTGGCGGTGGACTTTTACGCCCTACCGTGGAAAGCGCAGATAAGTACCGGAGTTCTTCAAGTTAAATTTCCATTAAAGTAAATAACTCGTAATAAAATTACTTAAAAGGTGGTGTCACTGAAAAAGCACGGAATATTCTACCTTTTCTTCGTGTGCATAGATGATGCTACTATACATACACATTTCCCTATACTTTCATTTTCTCAGATACTTTCTTTACTTGGCAATCAGGCGTTTAGTTTTGGCGTTTTGTCAAATGATTCGAGAGTATTTACGGAATATAGTATTAATGAATTAGATAGAGAAATAAATATGGTTTTCATATAAAATAAGAAGCTCAAAAACGAAAGTGTCACTGACATAACACATATAATCGAGGCCCCCATTGGACTTTGAATTGGGTTTTCTACTGGAAAAATGCACGAGTGCAAGTATACAGGGTTTGTCCGGAAGTGTGTCAAGAAAATTTGAACATGTGTGAAAGTGACCCCCAATTTTTGAATAACGTAATCACAGGTGACGAGTCATGGATCTTTGAGTATGATCCCGAGACAAAGAGGCAATCTTCCGAGTGGCACACGCCGGCGTCTCCTCGCCCAAAAAAGGGAAGAATGAGCAAATCCAAAGTGAAAACGATGCTCATTGTCTTTTTTGATATCAAAGGCATCGTCCACCATGAATTTGTTCCTCCTGGACAAACCGTCAACGCCAAGTTTTACGTGGAAGTGCTCAAGAGACTCAAACGAAGGGTCAATCGGGTCCGACAAGACATCGCAGCCGACTGGAAGTTGCACCACGACAACGCCCCGGTTCATACCGCCTTTCTTGTGAACAGCTACCTGACAAAGGCCAGCATCCCAACGCTTCCGCAGCCGCCCTACAGCCCAGATGTGGCTCCCCCGGACTTCTTTTTGTTTCCTCGCCTGAAAAGGCCGATGAAAGGCAAGCATTTTGAGACGACAGAGGGGATCCAAGCAGCTTGCACCGCGGATCTTAAGGCTATTCCGGAGAATGCCTTCCGTGACGCCTTCAATGCTTGGAAATTGCACTGGCAGCGCTGCATCGACGCAGAAGGAGCCTATTTTGAAAGTTTTTAAAGAATTGTAACGATTGGCTCAGTAAATTTTTTAAAATCGTTTCAGTCCTATTACTTTCCGGACAAACCCTCTAGTTATAATAAACCACAGGTCTATGATTTGATAGCTGTCAATATCAACTACTAGTCTACGTGCTGTTTTGTTTATTCCTCAATATGTCGGAGGAAAAAACATAGGAGCACGTGTACTCGCCGTTTATTTTATTAACCGATTACCCTGTTATTTTTTACGTTTCTGTATAACGAGTGACGGTCGTTACTTCCCCTCAACAGATATCAATTTACACAATTGTCAAAGCAGAAGAAAACCTTCTTTTATTAACAGCTTGAAGAGTATGAGAAAAGTCGGGCAGTTAATGTCAAACCTTTGAGAAAGTATGTTTGACAGTACTAAGCCTATCTACACTTACCTTGATTCGGGTTATAAATATTACACATGTCTGACAAACTTGTTTTAGTTTCATTATATTGCATGTCTTTTGGAATACTATTGGAAAGTGTTTAGAATTTAACCACCGTGTTTTCCATGTCGTTTACCAACTATAGTAGGCGAACTACAAGCCTTACAAAATTTGTATACTAATATATTATTAATAGTTAAGGCTCTATTTTCACTCCTAGCGAGTACACCCTAAACTAACGCCGGGTGTGTGTGTGTGTTTATCAGTATATTTACAAATAAATTGGATAACAGAGGGAACTAATAGTACCAGTTGTCGGTCATACTGCGAGGTGAAAGAAGACGACAATATACAAAATGAGATAGCACGGTCGTGACATAATGACAAATGCTGGGGGGGTAGAAAGGGGTATAAACAGGTAGAAAGTGAAATTCGAATTGTAGTAATTGCTGCATGCATATTTACGTCTACCTACTCTGCGCTCAATACGTTTGAAGGTATTTTGGTTTATAGGAATTTTCGTTTTGTTTTATTTAATTTTTTGTATATAATATAGTGCGGAGTAAATATTGATAAAAAGATACAGACTGATAATTTGTGTGAGATACTTTAATCTTAGAAATATATTATTTTTCTATGGTACTTTCAAAACTATGTTTAATAAAAGTATAGCAATAATTTTTTTTTGTGCGTATATCGAACAAAAGAAATTTTCTTATGATGCTGGTACTCCGTCACAATTTCACCGTATTTCGTAAGATGTTATCAATACCAAAACAAATTTTTAGGGAAATATAATAACAGCATTTCTCTTAATTTTTCATTTCCAATTAAATTATTTACAGACATAATATCATTGCTTTACCATTGCTAAAGTGAAAAATTACTTGCATTGTTCTAGGCGTAATCATACTGAGCCAATAAGTTTGAGGACAAGTTGAATTTCCCGCCTTGTATTTCTTTGTATAGGTTGGTCAAACTGGCTGGAATGCTATTAAAAAATTACTTCCTTCTATTTTACAGCATTTTCATAGTTGGCTCGTGTTCGTAGCCATTCGTAGGCGTTTGGCGTTATTATAATTTTCTGTTATCTTAGTCGTTCTGTTATCTTATTCTTGTTTTTGTTAGATTTTATTAAAACGATTACAAGTGTTGTTTGAATATTTAAAGAATAAGATTTTTCACAATCGGTTACATTCCTACTTAAGCCTGTTTTACACGACGTTAAATTTACGCAAAAATTAACGAGAACATTTATGAATAAATTTACAAAACAATTTATAATTTTCTGTTAGCAACGTATCTCCAAATTTTTAACACAATTTACTGATGCATTAAGACAGGTTCTAAATAATTTTCGAAAAAATTTAGTAGTAAATTTCTTAACATAATTTTCTGTTTGATACGTGTCAAATCATTTATTCCTAAATTTTCTCGTAAATTTTTGCGTAAATTTAACGTCGTGTCAAACAGGGTTTAGTTTAGAAGAGTTGCGAGAGGCTATCTATTATTAGGGAAATAAGAAATATCGGTGTTAATACCTTGGTAGCATTATTTAACAACATGAAAAGGCGTGTAAATTTCTGTTTACAAAGTGATGGTCATTTTAAACATTATTATAATATATAATTATAATAATAATCTTGTTTCTTGTATTATAGTTTAAAGAAAAGACTATTTTTATTAAGTAAGAATAAAGAAATATCTTATTAAATGCACCCACTTCGAAATGTTTATAGAATCGCCTATGAGTAAACCACAGGTCAATTTTAAGGAATAAAAGTTGGTGGGAAATTCAATATGTCTTCATTCTTTTGGTCTCACTCTGTACAAGAGAAAATCTACAAACTCGTGTGCGTAAGACTACAAATCATTAGGTTGGCAATGCCGAGACACCGCGGCGATAATGTGTCCCTCTTTTAGCAAGTTGCCAAACCATTTGGAAAGTCCTCATGTGGTCCTCATCTACAGTTATCTGTTTCACTAAAGGATATGTTTCTTGCAATAATCTTTTTTATTTAGCATACAATTGTTTTTATTAATGTATGCCGTGTTTATTCCCGTTCATATGTAGTGGACGAAAAAGTTTATAACTCTTGAAATACATTACTTTAAAAAATAAAAATAATATATTTTTTATTAAACACGTAATTTCTGTCACTTACTCTTCGTCCACTAGTCTATAATTAAATGTTAATACTCCACTAATAAATATTATTAAAAAATATTATTAAAAATTATTGCAAGTAAAAATAACCCGATTTCAAACTTCCCACCAACAACTGAAAATAGCCCCTTAATAGCGACCACATAACAGGCTGTTAGGGTTAGTAAAAATTTATTCGATCAATAATAGCGTAGTTCTACGTAACAGCTCCCAACTGTTGATAGCTGCTAGATAGAGTCAATGGTTTCATATCTTCTTCTTCTTCTATATTTATACCACAGAATAGATCCCCTAAAGAGATCCCGGAATACACTGCTCGGCTTGGCTCGAATTTGCCTTGAGGACGACGCAGACCGTCCCCCTCGCACCTAAAGGCGCGTACGTTTTACCTCAGTCCATTCTCGCCATGCCCATTGCACAGCCGGCAACAATCGCTCGAGACGTGCGAAGACATGTGAAGGATACACTCGCCATGTGCATCCTCACAAACATTCGTCATGTCAGATTGCCAATAAGATCATTAGAAGACATTAACACTGTTGCCATTGCATATTTTAGGAGTATGCTTGAAGGTCAAGAGAATCGGAAACATAAAGATCAAACGAACTGTGTTACTTGTCTGTTTTCCTTCATGCTAATTCTGTCGATCCTTGATCCTTGAGTATACACGATTTTAACAAATGACATTAGATTATACAATACACATATATGAATGAGTTGTAGGGATTTCCTATGTTACGCAGTAATCTTAACGTATTTCTTGCTCATTACTAGTAGGTGTTCAATTGACTTCAAAGTTTGTAGATCTAAAAAGTGCAACGGTGTAAGAAAATGCTGTGAAAATAATCCTGTAGTAGAATAACATACCGAGAATTTGTCGTAATTCTTCGTTCATTCAACTTGCCTTCTAAACTTTGTCTGAATTTCACTTTTGTTTCAAGTAATCTGGTGTTTTGTATCAAGCAAGTAACAAAACTTATGAGCAGAGCATATTAATTGTACCTTTAACTCTTAAGTAATTCCTTATGGTTTTGTATACGTTTGATATGCATTTGATCCAAGGATTTAGTCTGACAGTTTGTTGTCCTCCTCTGCATGTCGTCCCCACTTTCACCATACGAATTCCCCACCAGCACCAATTCCTAACAAAAATAGTACTAGCTATATAGACTTGTATAGTTTATAATACAAGTCTATATAACTAATAATAAAGTACTCATAATAACTGATTGGCCCTATACAAGCATTTTACAATATCTACTAAATATTACGTAAAGTATATATTTTATAATAAATAATCGTAAATATGTAAATTTTTTTATGGTCCTGCATTTTCATTTATCTGAAGGATATAATGAGCACCTTAAGTAAGTTTTTCGGATGGCCTGCGGCCTGGCAACCGCGCGGCATATTAGCAACAAGAGTTTCAGCATATGGAACGACAAATGACTTGGGCACGTAAAAATCTTAACCGCGATTAGGGTAACGTCACCTTTTCTGAAAAAGCTTCGTTCTGGGCATGGAGTCCCTTAAGGCGTGCTTGGTCTACCCGCCAGGAGCGGATGCTTTGGCGTACTGCTAAACACCTTATTAAAATTTATATTTGGGGGTGTTTGAGTGAAAAGGGTATCACACAGTTACACCTCTCTACAGAGAATCTAACAGCAGATCGAATTGTTAAAGTCTACCAAAAATGTTTGCTACCAAGTGCTGGAAAGTTGTATAAAAAGCCAGGAAATCATCGGATTCTGCAAGAGGATAACGACACAAAACATTGTAGTCGGAAGTGTAAAACGTGGGGCGAAGAAAAAGGCATCGTGTGATTGCAATGGCTAGCTCAGTCTCCAGGTGCAAATCCGATCGAAAATGTGTGGTCGTTTATGAAGCATAGTCTATGTGCGTGGGAAACGTACCTGGACTGTGAAGCGGCTATCGCGACAGATTCTGCTGTTATGGCGTTCCTTACCAGCATAATACGCTGAAACGCTTGCTGCTAGCATGTAATGTTGCTAGGCCATATTAGATAATAATAGTGACTGGATTCCTTATCAGGTAATAGCGTAGTAGCATGGACTTTCTTCTCTTACAGTCTTGTTTTTATTTTAGCGCTTCAGGATTTCGCAGAATGTTCCGGACGTTCTTGTGGGACAGAGTGTATAGGTATATGGTACGTAAAACATGTATTAAATTTCAATGATACTTTACCATTTATGTATTTTCCTTTATATAATTATTTATTATTATTATATGGTATATCATTTATATTCTGTTTGGACCTGAATCATTCATTATCGGGTGCACCTAACAAAGATATGTTAAAGTGTATTACTTATTAATAAGAACATGGTAAATTTTAATGCAAGAAGCATATTCAAAATAACTACGAAAAATGATTCCAGAGGAATAAGAAGCTCGTAGAAAGACTAATTTATGTACTCGAACAGTAAGTATGATAAATTACGGGTTGTCAGAAGATCATGGTAACTCGACGTGTCAACCACGCTAGAGGCGAAAACATTCTAATCAGAACCAGGAAGTCTTTGATACTATTTATCAAACCTATCTTGTGAACAATTCAATCTTCTAAGATCTCTTACGACTTGAGAATTTTCTGCAGGTGAAATATAACAGCGCCTGTTCAATACCTTCATTAACTCGCTCAAACATATGCGGTACTAATGTAAAACAACACATTCACATTAGAGAATTATAGTCTTTCTGAAGCGAAAAATGGTCGGTAGAAAAAGATACGATTGCTAATAAACTACATCAGGACTCGCTAAGACATCGGTGAAATCAGTGGCAATTGTAATTAGCACTATATTATAATTTAAAGAGTAAAAAACCTTTACTGCGTTATATGTAAAACTTAAATTCAATCATCACTTCAAACGAAATGGCTTTGATGCTCTGTATTTGCAATACAGAGCATCAAAGGCCTATAGGGATTTAGAGGATTTAAAATTATGTTTTACATAAAATTTTCTTAACGAAATTTTTAGAACATATAGGCTATTTAAAATAAATTGAATATAATTTGGAGTCCTTTAAAATGAAATAACATGAACAGAATTCTAAAGCAAGAGCTCAGAAAAAGATTTCGGAAACACAAAAACCATCTCTAGTTTTAAACCGTGATTAAAACCGAGAATAAAAAATATATTCAAAACACTCTACGCTTGAAACAAAACCTTTCGGTAGGTCTTTTTTTCTATCTCTTAGTATTAAGTGTATTATATTCCTCCAACCATATTCAAAAACATACCGACATTGTATTCTTTTATTTCAGGGAACAACCGCTTCGCAGAATACACATCAGCAAAAATATAAATCTCCAACTCGGCTTACAATAAGGGAAAAACAGCAGACACAAGATAAGGATGAATCGTAATGGAAAAGTGTATGGCCTGCGGTAGCGTGAACGTATTTTTTGCGGAAATCTGTGATTTCTAGGCTGAGTGAGCATTTTTCTTATAGTTCTATTTTCACTATTTCGGCAATCAGTTTTATAGCCAATTCAATTTTCTGTTACATGTTGAATGTTTTGATACTCAAATAAAGATTATTACTTTATTTATTTTTGTATAGAGTAGACAGTTCAATTTCTAATTGTAGTCCACATTTGTCATTTGTATCATTCGCTACACTTATTACTTTTAATTATAAAATGTGTTTAATTGACGATTCTTTATTTAATTAATGTGCATACTGTGGTTTTTGTGACTGCACCCATACAATTATTACGTGCTTGGAGACCTGAATTATCAATACATCACCAGCTCACACCATATTTGGTCAAAGGTAGTATACAAACGTTATAATTGCTACTATTGTACAAAAACTATTGGGCGATTTCCAGTTATTACATCTGATATAATGTAAATTCAGTTCAGCTGTGAACCTTACGACCATGAAGCTCATATATCTCATTATACAGGATGTCTACTGAATAGTGTACGAAAATAAAGGAGGTTAAAGCTAATGGCATGGAAACGTAAGTTCCAAAATATGACGACTTTATTTCTACGCAGTAACGAGAAAACAATATTTCTCAATCGCGGTCTGGCCCTGTCGTTCGAACGCAACGCATAAATAGATGGGCAACACAGGCAGAAGGTTCAGTCATTCACAAGCATTCGTTGGCGTATGTGTACATTATAGCGAGTTATAAGAATACTGAGTACCCGGACATGATTTTAATCTACGGAGAAACAGGAGAACATGTTGGAGCAGCGGAACGTCTGTACCAAGAACGATTTCCTTATCGTAGGCATCCCTGCGCTAATACCATATTACGAGTTTTGCAACGGGTACGGGATACGGCTACAATAATGCCGTGCTATGAAGGTCGTGTACCGCAAAGATCACGTCGAATGCAACGAACGGAAAACAACCTTCTCCACCTCGTAGAAATGAATCCCGGGATAAGTACGATAACTGCCGCAAGACAAATAAATATTTCCCATGGTACTGCGCACAAAATTTTACGGAGTAATTTACTGCACCCGTATCACATACACAAATTGCAACGTCTATCAGCCAATGATTTTCCTCGACGGGTTGCTTTTTGTGAATGGTTTCGTCAAAGAGAAATTCGTCTTCCAAACCTTCGATCCGTGATCCTGTTTACTGACGAATGCAGCTTCACAAAAGATGGTGAGTTGAATTACCACAATATTCATTGCTGGGCTGATGCAAGCCCACACGATATCCACCAGAGTTCATCCCAACATAGGACATCAATAAATGTATGGGTTGGTATATTGGGCGATCATTTATTTGGGCAATATGTACTTCCCAAAGATTAAATGCTGTAGGACGAGGAGGAACGGTTCCACGAAGTCTCGATTTGAATTCGTTGGATTTTCTCCTGTGGGGATACATGAAACACCTCGTTTATGATCGTCGAGAAGAAATTTTATACGCCAAAGATCTTCGAAACCGTGTTGTCACAGCTACCCAGCTTATCCGTCAGGAGATGCCTAGCTTTCAAGCTGTATGTGCTAATTTTTGCCGTCGTACAGAAGCATGCCTCCGAGTTCATGGTGGTCATTTCGAACAACTACTGCTCTAAAGATTTTGCCCTGTTTCTCACCAAACAGTTCTTTTCAGGACTAGCACGAATTATTTGAAAAGAAAGAAAAACTACAAATTGCGAACGGTATCTCAAATAATAAATCACTAATTACCGGATCATTAAATTATAAAAGCCGTACTTTAATATTGAAAGAATGAAAAGAACAAAAACACCACATTCGTACGACAATAAAACTCATAGAAATGAAAAAATCAATAGTAGATGTGTGGTCTTCAGTGATGTAGCAGTAACCATAACACATCATGCATTGAGGTAACTGCATGGATGTGTAAAAAATCATTAGCCATATTATGTTTTTATGGAAACGCTAGTATAACTTCTTCGACACTGCCTTGGCATTGTTGGATTCTGCAAGCGACAGTGGTACGAAGCAATGTCGAATATAATTAAACTTTGGATTAAATAATTTTAAACCTGTCTTCTCTTATTTTCTTTTTCCTTCTTCCTTTAAATGCAAACATATTTAACTGACACGCATTTGTATTATCAATCTACCCCTATTTTTACAATATCGTGTTTCAATTCATTTGTTTTTAACAATCTTCAGAATTTTAACTTCGAATATTCAATATCATCACTAATTAATGCAATCTGCAAATTATTATTTGTAGCTACCTCAGTTTTTCACATATAAAACAATATTATTCTTCAACAGTCACCCTGCACTAGAAAACACTTATTCTGCCTAAGTTGCCAGATGCACCCGCCACTTTCCTTTCCTTTTTTCTTTGATGCAATCAAGAATTTGATTAATTAGTGTAGCGTAATGCCGGCCTGTGATTCTATGTCCTCATTCCAGGTTATCAATTAATAAAATTCTCTTAGAATCCCAGAGAATGGTTGCCATAATCTTACCCGCCGAGGGTTGGACCATAAGCTTGCGTGGTAGTAAAAATCCTCGATGTCGCCACACTTTGCTTTGAACTTTAGACTCGGGATCAAAGCGGTGAACCCAGATTTCATCAACGGTAGCAAAGCAATCCAGACATTTTTTAGACCACTGTTAAGCAGTTTTAAAATCGCATCTGAAATCGTGACACTCTCCCTCGTTGTTGTTCGAGTGTCAACATTCGGGCTATCCATCTTGCAAACACCTTATGAGGTCCCAAATAGTGATTGATTATTGTTTCAATTGTAGTGATTAAAAAGCTGTTACCTCTGCTAAACGTCTCGTAGTTGGAACTTTGTTTGACAGATAAACAATGAATAAATTGTGTTGTTGTACAATGTTTCTGCCTAGTGTGACAGTAACTACTATATGTACGTCTCTCGTGCAATTAGATCATATCTTTCTACTCTTTAGAAGACAATGACATTTTTCTTTTTTTACATAAGTTGGTACTATAATGTAAGATGACTTATTTTACAGGGTGTGTGATACAGGATATACTATAGTAATGACGGATTAGGTTTTGTCGGTTTGACAAATAGCTACCTATGTACATATAAACATATATGTAAAAATAAACAGTTCATACCTGATTTCAAAAAATGGTTTAATAATAAAAGCAGCTACAATAAATTATGTTCAAAGTTTCATTTTCTACACTTAACGCCAGTCTTCGTCTCATGTTGTTGAAGGCATTTGTTAAATTATGTGGTGTAATTTCCACGCAGATATTTCGGATAGCGTCATTAAGTTTTTCAATTGTTTTGTAACTGGATACTTTCATTTCATTAGGATTATATGTACACTCTCTTTCTAAAGTAATGTCTCCTCCAGCCAACGGGTTCATATCAACAACGCTTTCCAATGGACGTACTCTAGCTGTCGGGCGACCTCGATTGAATGATAATAGCTATTTCCTTAATATTCTCAATAAATTCTAAACTATGGATTAATATTAGTAAATATTATTTTCTTAATATTCTTAAACTGAACTGGTTATGAAAGAATTGCCATATTACATCTTTAATAATTTTATTGATATCACCGGACTATATATTGAAACGCAGTTACTATGTTTAGTATCAACTTGTCAGTGCCGAGCTATACAACAAGAATAAATATGAAGCCAATCTATGATTTCAATGTCTACAAAATAGAGTGCTTTAGCTCCAGATATTTTCCCCTATATACATTTTCCCTTTCAATTGATAGAAATAATACTATGACGTTTTATCCTGCGGTTATTTCATCCTACTACAATTGTTTTTTTATCTTTCTTTTTGTGTAGTTCCTTCCGTTGTGTCTGTAAACGTGTGATGTCTTTTTATACTTCAATATAAAATTATTTGCTTTTTGTTTTTCAGAGAAAGATTTTTTTGTTTCTTGTATACTTTTCTCAGAAAAATTATTACCCTTCTCCCAAAGGCTACCCAATTATTAAGACATTCCACTTGCATCCCACTTCATATTAAATATGAAAAATCATACTTTCTTGTGATGTAAATTGAAAATTGTGGAATTTATATCAAACTTGTGTAGGGTTCAGTTTCTTATATCTTTCGTAAAGTTTTGTTAAAAGAATTTTCCGAAATATGACAATTTTGATAGTAAATTTGTAATCTCTCTTGTAAGTAATAAATATTACCATTTAATATTTAACATAATACTACTTTTTAGTATATTAATTAAACTCTGTATAACATGGAATGTCTTATCTTGTATGCACTTTAGCTTTGTATGTATTTTTATACTGTGTTTAATGATTCGAATTGAATGTTTTATTTGTACTTTAGTTGTCAATACTCATGCTTCAAAATTATATTCACTACTGTATAGCGATAAACTTCATGTAGTATATGCTGGAACACTGGAACAGAATCCATTTCAGTGGGTGTTTACGTATTTCAAACCACTTTTCTTAGAGACTTACACTTTTTGATTATCTTATTATCCAGATAGTTTTTCCACTTGTTAGGTCAATGATAACACTTGCAAGTGTTATCATTGACCTAACAAGTGGAAAAACTATCTGGATAATACGATAAGTTAAAAGGTCATAAAAATACATATACTTTTTGATTAGTATATAGACAATGTAAATATTTCTAGGCGAACACTTTTCTTAAATTGTGATGAACCACCTGAATATCTTCAGATAGTTCTTTTCTATTTTTCACCATATAAATTCAATGTGTTTTAAAGATTGCTTTTATACATAATATAAAAACACACAGTCTGAAATCCGATATCATTCGACTTCACCAGCGTCAGGGGACCGAAAGCGATATCCTAAAGATTCAGAAACTCCACACTCCACTAACCAGCACATCAATCAGAATCTCTGAAGGCTTGCGTTCTCGTGCACCCATTCAGTCTTCCAAAAGCACTACACAATACTCTTGTTTGTATCTATCCACTTTGTGCCACTAACGAATTGTAGGTCCACTTCAATAGAAATCGCTGAAATGCATGTATACTGCAAACACCACTTGGATTTTCTGCTGCCTTTGGCAATAAATTACAATAGCGCTGAGTACTCGTCTTATAATTTATAGAATTATATTTCACGAAATCTTAAAGAGAGCTGAAAAATATGACCAAAAGAGGAACCTTATTTTAATTCTAAAAACATTTTTAACTAGTATTTATATCTTTTGTGGAGCTAGAGTTTTGTTTTGTTTCGTATAGTTACTTTATTTAGCTGTAATTATTCGATTTGAGGTTTAGCTCAACAAAGCTAACTCTACAATAGAAAACGAGTTCAGTAAAATGCAATGAATTGAAATTGACGGTAATTTGCTTTTTAAGTATAAGACAAGCCGTTAACCAGGAAGACCAATTGCCGTTGTTCATCAAAAGTTTCTAAGGACTGTGTGCAAGGTTAGATTTTACTTTGTAAACCAATTCTGTTTTGCCAGAACTGGTGACGACATGTATATAGGCAGTGCGTCCGTATGTTCTATCGTATGGATCCCGCATGTTATAAATTATACTAAATCTGGTCGTAAGGGTAAACCGTGAGATGTACCAACCACAAGGAGCTTTAAGAAAAATCAAAATAACCACTTTTTCTTAAGAATTTGCATATCTAAACTGCAATATAAACAAATTAATGCTATCGAAAGCTATTACTCCGTGCAGGATAAAGGTATGCAATTCACGACTCTTGACACAATTTCAAGCAAACACAAGTTATCTGTGAAGTTGGGAGACGGGAATTAGAGAGGTCTTTTCTGATCCAAAACCTGGCAGCACTACCGTCGCAAAGGCTTCGTAATTAAACCTGTGTAATATAACTCTTTCTGTAGTCGCATAGTTTTATGGCTCTCAAATTCTAAATAAATTGACAAATTTTATTTTTACTTGGTGTTGAATGATAAAAATAAAGTTAATAATATCTACTCTACATACAACAGAACTCGGTAATTTGGAAAAGGCATATGTTAAAAACGCTGTCTGAGCTCGGAGCCGGTTTGAAAAAATAAAGTTAAAGTTATCTCTATTGAAATCAACTTCATTTCCAAAATATTCTTCAACCTTAGTGTTAGAAATCCAGTTATCGCTCATAAAAACTATTTTGAATGGTATGTGAAGGGAATTATTAACATTCACAGCTGGCGCTTATATTATAACCTATCACGGGCTCTTCCTACAACTCTGTGTTTAAAGCCAGGTTTTGCTCTCCATTCCATAAATGAGATCGTTTATGCAGTCATTATCATTTACATCTTCACAGATTATTGCAATTAGAGACCTAGTATTCAACTGGTTATTGTTGAAAGACTTAAAGCATCAAAGTGTGAATTAGCTTGGAAATTCATTGAAAAACGGAACTGGAATCACTGCTGTATACAAAAGATAAACAGCAAATTTAGTATGCCAGGGGTACCGAGCAGTAATAAGGAAAACTTAATTTGCGTGTAACCGCGGCAGCTGGTAAAAGGCTGATCGATTTTAACCTAAATTATCTACCATGAATAGTAATTTATTTCTCTGTCAGTAAATGTCTTAAACAATGGACGAAGCGAGTAATGCCTGCTTTGAATTAGGACGTTGAACGCAATATTTTTAATCCATTCAAACGGAATCTTAAGTGCTTTCAGCCCTCTGTACGAATCTTTAGTCCCCGAATTTAGAATCACAATACACGAATTTGAACTTTCATAAATTAAATGTTTCTTCCTGGTTTCAGTAAATGACCTTTTATAAAAGGAAATACATTTTTTGCTATGTTGGTGAAGGTAAGAGAATAAAGTTTTTCCTTTGTTATAAATTTAATAAAATCATTATCAAGCAATTATTGTGGAAAGATTAGTTGGCTATTTGTTAGACTTTAAATAACAAAGACACATAAGGGAAGTAGTTTTGACGATTGATAATGTGAGAACAAAATATTTAGCGATAGATAATATTAATTAGAACATATTTGCCACCGTAAACTAAAAGCATGATGCTTTATAACATGTAATTTGTTTATAGAAATGTTTATCATATTTTCTATTTCGCTAACTGTCTGAACTACTAGACGGAGAATGTATGTATGTTTACGTCTCACTGTATTACCAGAAAATGCTTTCCGAAACTTTCAACACCCTTATTAAGTCACGTACTATTGTTTCTCTTTCTGTTTTGGTTTGAAAGATAGAATATTTCAAAGCGTCTTTGTCGATAAAAGGTATAATTACAAAAGAAATACTAAAAGTTTGATTGATATTTGAGAAACATCCTTCTCCATTGAATTAGTAACAACAGTGCAGCAATATATGTATGATTACCCTGATCGTATTTTAAGGAATATCCTTATGTCGGTATTAGGAGTCTTAGTTTAAAGAACTTTGCCAGAATTTATGTTTTATTTCATACATTTTGCAATAGATTTGATATAAAAACTTGCGAATAATGTAGCTGTATACATTTCGGGCATTATTATTAATTATTTCTCATGTCACAAACTTCGACGCATACTGTACACCGGCAGCTGATTAGTGCAAGATTTACGACGATTACAGGCGTGAGTTCTTGAAAATGGGCAACACATCGAGCCTTTCCTGTAATACATTTTCTCCTGTCTCTCAAAAAAGTCCTTTTTAGGACCATCAATTTATCACAAATAAAAGAAAAGAACTCTATTTTGTAGTAGCCTTTACGAAAGAGCTTAAAGCGCCATAACATAATTGCAGTAATTACATTGATTTCATTCAATGCGACTTTCCCTCAACTTAAATTTTCATTTACCGATCGGAGGCTGCTATTAAATACGCCCTTTTCACTCTAACTTCAACATAACATCGATTTTATTGTCATATCATTATTAAAAAAACCGCAAAAGTACCTTTATTTTAAAACATATGGCCATTACGATACAAGTTCAAGGTCGTATAAACAGATGATGCTTGGCATGCATCTGCGCTTCTAACTGCATACGGGTACAGTATGGTGAAAGACAAATGACACCACGCTTCAATTTCAAAGTATGAAATAATTCGTTTTCATGGTTGTTTTCAGTTATTTTCAACCCTAAATTTTTGATATGGTTTTTTGGTTATTTAAGAAGCAATATGGATGAGTTTTCTTGTACAGTTTGACCAAATAAGGTTTTTTAGAAATAATTTTTTTTCTCGTTTACGCTTACAGATAGACCCAAGGTGTATTATATGTTTTTGTTTCTAAATCGTTGTAGCTATCATCCCTTAAAAGGATGCTTTGTATATCGCAGACACCCTGTATATATACATATATACATATTATACTGTAGAACCATTCCATTCAACATTTTTAGGTTACAATTAGCTTGATCCATTTAGCACACTCTAATTTCCTGTCGTCGTATAATATCAATAATCAATATATATGTACTACATATAGATGTTAATATCAGTATATGAAGATATTAATTACAACGCAATGACTGGAATCATCACATTTATTTAGTTTTACTACTAGCATTTCAACTACATATGTACATATGTATCATATGTACACATGTATCGTTGCAATAATATTATTTTCTATACAGTCAGTAACACTTTTTCCTGCGATTTGTGTAAAATTGCTTCGGGATCTTAAACAAGGTAACTAGAAATATCACAGCTTATTGAATACCTATCTGTATAATATATGAGAAACCAACACGTCGTGTATACCTGTGTCTTCCATACCACTTCCAGACAATGTAGTGCTTCAATACTTTTAGACTTCACAATAAATCAATTTTACAAGAAAATGCATTTAAGATTTTATCCCAAAACTGTTTCTATTTTCCACTTTACTGATAATAGCCTCTGTAGAGTTTGCGTTAAGGTAAAAGCTTTTATCGAATGCCAACTATTTGATTGAAAAACAAAATAAAATATCTATCTAATTCTTTTATATTTCATGCTGGATTAAGTATATAGCGATTCTTGCTACTTATACAGGGTTAGTTCGAAATAGCGCAAAATAAAAAAGAGGGTAAAAGATACTTAGGAGTCATCCTAAATATATATATTATATACATACATATATAACATACAAACATGACTATATGAGAATTACCAACTATTGGTATACATTGAACGCTGGGGTGTACATTTTGCTTAGCATCCACTTGGCATTTGCTGTGGATGCATCTTTTTACTATGCCAGCATATACGAATGTCAAATGTACCCACATGATTTTAATTTATGGAGGAAGAGAGCACAATACTATTGCAGTAAAAAATATGTCCGCCTAGCGTTTCCCAAATCGACATCATCCCTCGATTGCGATGATTGTGGGAGTTATATATCGGCTTCGGAATACATGTTCAGTAATTCCACGTTACAAGAGTAGCGGCCTTGAAAAATCACGCAGAGTGCTGCAAACAAGCAAGGGGTCTAGCCTGTTAAGCAAATGAAAATTGCACTCGCATCTGATGAAGGCTTCTTACCTTGTTTTTATTGTTCTTCATCTATATAAGCAATACAATTAATTTTATATCCCTAACTCCTGGAGTAAGTGAATGATGGGGGTGGCAATCTTTAATGTAGTACCCTTGAACATCTTTATGAAATTTGAACTGTATGTAGGTACTTGGTTTTTTATACTAACCCCCAAGATGACACCTACCAAAAAAACATATTTGTTCATTTGTTAGCTATTACATGTTAAAGTTACAAAAGTGTCGAATTGGTGAAACATAGTTCTGAAAGATAGGAGCCATATGCATGCATATGCATATACATACGTAATGTATCCTTTTTTTACCAAGAACTGCATGTATTAAACCCTGTGTACTATCTCTATACCTATTGTTACGGTTACGCTCTCTTAATAAAATATTGAATAAGGTAGACTCCACACGTTGAGGGCGTCACAATAAATTAATGCCACGTTGGTGGATTCTACTCATTTTTGAAAAACAATGAATAAAAAAAACTAGTTCTCAGATTTAAATTTTGGGTCCGGTGAGTTCTCTTTCTCTCAGGGGTGTTCACGAGTTTGAAGTACTGGGTATGATGAAATAAATTAACCAACATGAATAATCACTTCTCTCAATAATACAACAATTCAGTGATACACAATTTTATTATAATTACACAGGAAACAAATATTCAATTGCGGATAAATAGGCAATATTAATTGTTCAATTAAACATGTTAAAAAAATTGTACTTAATTCTAATAAATAAACTCTTTAACTTGACAAAAACTTATTACTAGTGACCTCTGTTGTAGAATTAACAAAATTTTAAAATTAAAAAAGAACTAACTTATCGGCCGTGTGATTGGTTTGAATTAAATATAATTCAAGGTCAACCTATAATATTCGTGGTTGACGTCGGTTTTAGATAATATTTAAATATTTTAAATAGTACTATTTATTTTAGGAAATATAGCGTTAAATCTCGAATCGACTTTTGAAATAGTTAAATTAGTGAAATAAAATAACGGATTGGCTCAAGATGCAACAATTAATGGATAGGAAATTCTAAGCTTACTCCCGAGGATTGACCTATATCAGGCATTTACAGCCTTGGAAAATGGTAAAATCAGGATACACGGTACGATTGGCCAGTTCTAGTTGTTAGAAAAAATGATTAGTAAATCGATTCAACATAAAATAATTTCAGATACAACTCAACGGAATTTTTGGCGTCGTTTTTAGAAGAAATAATTACACAACCAGTTAACTCGTTGACGACCAAAAACATACTATCTAGTTATTCAAATTTTTCTCAAAAATTGATATCTAATCGATGATTTCTATTGGCGAAAATGGAAACCAGTTTTGATACTGATAACTTGAACACATGAAAAAAAAAACAGTTAGCTTTTACTAATAATTTTTTTTTACCTTATTAGCATTGTGTGCTTTCAGATATCTCTTTTAACATAGTATTTTACATTAATTAACATTTGGTCTATACAAAATTTATCTTGGTGAGATTTTCTGGTGAGTTCTTGGTTACTTAATTTCTATTGGAATGCCTAAATTATTGTCTAAATTTTACATAAGTAAATTCGCTTTATATTTCCCTTTTAATTAATTAATGAATAAATTTCTATACTCTCCAACTTGGTTTAACCTGTCTGATGCTCGGTCTCTTGCTACAACATGACTGTCCTTGTCACATTGCACCGAATAACAGCTAGGTCTCCCCGAAGTCTTCCGGCTGGTCTAAATACTTAATTTCTAACTAACCCCTCGTACAAGTATTATTTTCATTAAAAAAGAAAAAAATAGTGCTGGAATTGTCGCTATACAATATATACTCTGTCTATTTTATGTAAAACATCAAAAAATATAAGTATTATATAAAAGTAAAAATACAAAAAAAGTAAAAAATGACAAAAAAACGAAAAAAAAATGGAAAATTTAAAAAAGGAATATCAAAAATGCACAAAATTATACGTGAAAAATATCAAAAATGATGCGAGAAATATCAAAAATAGTAAAATATTTCGTTACATGTATGAAAACATCTTTTACTGCCGTCTTTCTAAAATTAATACCTTTACCTTAAAACCAATCACCTGCCTTTCGATACCGGTTTTGCTTCCACTTTCTATTAAAATCCAATACGAATTGAATTTGTGTTCAAGTAACATATTCCTATCAATGTCTACTAACAAGCTGTTACGTATACTAAAAAAGAAACTATTTTAGATTTCAGCCAAAATAGATTCAATTACAATGCCGAGAAAACAAGTTCTTATCCAGGCACTTAGTGGTTGATTAACTGTAGTTATACACCGCAAACATAATATAGCAAACAATATCAGTTTTTATGCTCTTTTGACTGTAGTTAAGTGAGGTGACTGAGGTTAATTAATTCAGAATTTATAGAATTTAAAGATTTTTACTTGGCATCCATGGATGTATCATCTAATACCGAATCTCCGACCGTTACCGTCTTACAAATTAAAATTCCTGAACAGAAACTGTTGCGGGTAGCAAAAATAATCCAGCATATGTAGTCATTAAATGTAGCGCATGCATGCTCATTACGCTTTAAAAAGCACTGTAATTAGAACCGCTATTCGCCAAATCAATAACAACTCCACGCAGCTTTAATAATTCCGTGAATGTTATCAGCACGATTTTTTTTTAAATAAACAGATCAATTCACTCCACCGCATTTTTAACGTTAGCAACTTTTCCTTTATAATATTTATTAGCTTAAAAATGTTTACCGTTTTTTGTTTAAGTTTTAAAGTTCTTAAAATATTCATGGGATCTCAGTACCTCACTTTCACCCACAAAGACATCAGATTTCTTAATTCGCATCAGCATTTAAATTACTTTGGATTATACAGGGTGTATTTGAAATAAAAGTAAAAAATATTAAGAATGGTAAGATACAATTATGTAGAATATTAATCCAAAAAAGGTTTGTTCAATTACGACGCGAATGCCAAAATTAAAATCTCCCTTATAAATTGTAATATGCGCCCCCTATTGTTGAATCGAGAATGTTGACCTCGATCAATCTAACGTAAGAGATCGGAAAAACAGCTGCCGATGTTATAAAAACTACAAGATAACACTGATGTGTCAGTTTTTTTAAATAGCTTTGAATGAGTTCAATAATGCGCACATTAAATATTGTCTGTCGCTGCACCTGCTCTCCGCTACATACATATATTCGTTCGAAAATATTCAACAGTGGCGCGACAAATATTTTGTAAATATCTTTGTCATTTTTGTTTCTTGCGTCTGGGAAGGAATTTGTGCAAAATATTTTGGATTTAAGTTTAATAAAATAATATCTTTCCATTTTTCATACTCTTAACTTTTATTTTAAATATTAGTATATATATATTAGTAGTATATTATTATGTCAAAATATATAATTCAAAAACATTTAATACTTGCTTTTATAACAATCCGATATGTATAAAAAGAGATATACAGTGAAAGCTCTACAACGTGACCACCGATTCAGGCAACCACCTGGTCAAACGACCATATTTTGTTGGAAAGGTTTTTAGTACCTACCATATACATACATACATAATGTACGCAACAACTTTTGTAAAACGACCCCTTTCTAACGCAACCGTGGCCACTTTGAACGACTGCATCGTATACATACGTATGTATGTAACGTAATAAGAGCAAGACTATCCATTTCTAACACGACCATGACTAGTTTAAAACGACCGCATGATCTATGTCCATAAATACATATGTAATATACCGGTCGTTTCGAGTAATAGGATATTTAAAGCGGGGAGGAGGTGAAGGTAGCTACGTCCCCACCAATACACCGTTCATAGACTCATACGCGTCCCCACTTCTTAGCGAATTTTCATACCCATTACCTCTTCCCGGCTTTATTTATCCTATTTCTCAAAACGACCGGTATGTAAAACGAATATATTACGATATTCACCGGACTAGCTGATATCACTCGAGGCTCGAATTCTGCAGTGAATCTGACTACGTGCATTAAAACGGGTGAACTGAATTATTTTGTCAAGTTTTCTATAATTATTAGCGTTTAATTTTCATTATTAATAACCTTATTTTCCTGATATTTTTTCCACTTCTAGGTCAATTACAACACTCTAATTCGAACAAGAGATGAACAAGCAAGCAATATACGGGCTTTGAAGCAGAACACATATGTAAACAAACTGCATCAGCACTTGAAACGCGCATAAAAGTTATACAGGATAGTGAAAAAGAGATATCCCAACGTGATTTGGTGAAAAATGTAACTGCGGAAAAACTCAAATACAAAAAATACTAAAAAACAAATGTGATATTAATATAAAATAGACACAAGATAGAGACATGCTAAAGGCAATGCATGCAATGCTATGTCATGTAGAAATTAATCATTAAACACTTGCTTAGTTTCAAAAGCTCGCACTAGAAGGGTGTCAATAAATGGACCTACATACATACAGGATTTTGCAAAAAGTATGAATAAATGATGTTTTGCAAACGAAACAATATTTATGATCTAGTCCGTGTACATATGCATTGTACATAGTTGTATAATAAGTACTGTATATACATTTGGAAGATGCTGTCTAAAGCGACCACCTGTCGAAGCAACCATTTTGGTTTGGAATGGAGGGTGGTCGTTTTATACTGGTTTCACTGTAAATACTGAACAAACATAATCCGGATATAATTACGCATGCATGCATACATACATACATAGATATAATAGAATAGCGAATTTGATACTCGCAGTTATATGTGGAACAACCCTTCCGATTTATTGAACGATCTACACGCATATAATCATTAATAGTTATTCGGAATTCCGAATGTACTTATTCCTAATAATTGGTAACGGTACTTTATCGAAAAGTGATATACAATCCAGCTGTTCGAGCACAGTACTTAACACAATCGAATTACTTTACGACCTATCCATTGTAACAGCGTAAATGAAGGCACTTAACTCGAAAGCAGTACATCCTTTATTCTAAAGTTCTATGCTCTACGTTCTATTTAATAACATGGCATAAAGGATAAACTAAATGACGCCTATCGTATCCAATATTATCTGCAGTCGCCCGTATATCGCTTGCTTGTTCTTCTCTTGTTCGAATTTTCATTGCGCTATATAAGGTGACCGTTTATAGTGCTAACAATAAGTACGCTACTCGTAGTAAAATTGGCTTCATAAACGCGACATTAGTTCAGAGTTAAGTAACTGTTTTATGTACATTCATGCATGGCGTTCAGCCCCGGGATCACGAAACTTGCAATTCGATTCGAATTCTCCATTTTTAATCGAATACCTGAAAATTTTATTCACAATACTCGATTTCACGAATTCTTTCGATTCGTAATACTCGATTGCAAGGGAGCTACCGAGTTGTAGTGGCGGCCCATGAGATCGTAACTCTTTCTCTTTCTAATTGTGCAAATTCATTATCATCATTATTCGCATCGTGATTGGTAGCGTCCGATAACTTTTACCTACCTTCTCAATATTTTAAGATAATTTAGATTGTTAAGGTAATGTCATTAGAACTAATTTTGAAGTATTATTAATTATATAAAATTGTTTAGCAACGAAATGCTCCCAGTTTGTAGGGAGCGTATTCTTCAGCGTCAAAGGTATCTGCAGAATTTGCGATTGCAAAGAGAAAGGAGAGCTCTGAGGGAAAGACAAAATCCATTTTTGTTGCCAGGTAATAGATTTGCTGAATTATTTAGACTTAACAAGCGTCTTGTTAGAGAACTTATAGAATTGTTAAGAGAACATTTACACAATAGGCGAAACATAAGA
This sequence comes from Popillia japonica, assembly GCA_004785975.1. NCBI lineage: Eukaryota > Metazoa > Arthropoda > Insecta > Coleoptera > Scarabaeidae > Popillia > Popillia japonica. The sequence goes on from ML218740.1 coordinate 54,796, forward strand.
GGTGTATCTATTGAACAAATAGTATTTTGTGTAGTAAGATTTTACGCTACGGGCTCTTATCAAAGATGTGTTGGAGAGGAATATCAAAGTGACATGAGTCAATCTACCGTACATAAATACATCCATATGGTTACAAATGCAATTTGTGATCATATTGTTCATCAAAAAATTAGTTTTCCAGCACTTATAGAAGAGAGGAATAACAATAAGGAGAATCTTTTAAATAAATGGGGATTTCCAGGAGTGATCGGGGCAGTTGATGGAACCCATATAGCTATATTAAAACCAAATGCAGAGGAGCACAATTTTGTTAACCGTAAGGGCTACCACTCCATTAACTGCCAAATTATATGTGATTACAAATTAAAAATTACAAATATATTTGCTAACTATGGAGGTTCAAGCCATGATAGTTTCATTTGGCGTAACTCGCAAATGAATGATTACCTGAGGACATTATATCAAGCAAATGAGAGATGTTGGCTTGTAGGAAATTCAGCTTATCCACTGTTACCATATTTAATGACTCCATATAGAAATCCCATCAATGACGCTGAGGAAAGATATAATCAGGCCCATATATCAGCAAGAAATGTAGTGGAAAGATGTATTGGGCTGTTGAAAATGAGATTTCGATGCTTATTGAAGGAGCGAACTGCACGTTATGCACCACACTTTGTATGCAAACTTGTAAAAGTGTGTGCAGCTCTGCATAATATGTGTATAGATGCCGGTATAGACGAAGAATTACCACATGTAGAAAATGAAGAATTAGCAGGGCACGATATTGTACCTCAACAAATAAGAAATCCTCATGAACAAGGTGTGCAAATGAGGAAGATATCGTAAATAATTATTTTAGATAATGGACCAGATCTCTTTGTTAACGTTTTTATGTTATTTTAGATAAATAAATAAAATGCAATATTTTATAAATAGTTTTATTTATATCACTCTTTCTTCATTATTAAATCTGCTAGAAATAAAATAAATACTCTGTAAAAAACAAATAAAAAGTAAATTAAATAAAAATATTGGCATATCATAAAATAACAAACCATTCTAGTTCACTTGCAAGAAACACTTTTAATAAAATTGCGAAGATAATTACTTCTTCAATTCAATAAGTTTATTTAACGAGTGTGCTATGCTCCCTAACCTACTGTCTAGTGTATTCTTAATTTCTTTTAATATACCTATTGTTTCGCCATATGCATCTTCAAGCTCAGCATGTTTTCTCTTTCTCTGGTAATTGTGGTCTTCTGAAGCTGATTTATTTAGTAATTGGGGCGATGATTCTTCAATGAACTAGAATAGTGAAAGCGATAATGAAATATCCTGTACATATTAATCAAGGATAGTATCAATATATACTTACTTCATTTTCTTGACTAGAATCTCCAGGATGATTTAGAGGCAGCTCTTCCACAACCACATTATTTTTAGAGAACTGAAATAGAAAATTTAAATATAAACCACTTTACAAATTAATAAAGTGCAATTTTTATTAGGCAGTAATTTAAGCTCTAAACTATACTATAAATCAATTGTTACCCCAACTTCTTCTTCACCAACTCCTAAACTAAACGTATTTCGTATTAATTGTAGAGCACGTTCTTCAAAAACATTTAAAAATTTGTTTGTCCCTCCCCCACCTGTCGCTTTCATATTTTGCTGAATTTCAGAATGCTTTTTCTTGAGATTATATTTAAAATCTGTCCATGTCTAAAATGTGTATATTTCTTTATTTCGAATGTTCTAGTTGTTCTTGTTTTTTATACATACCTTTCGCCATTTCTCACCACTACGGCTTTCATATCCCATGCTATTTAAGCGAACAGCTAATTCTTCCCAATATTTTTTTAATTGTTGGCGTGCATTTGGACCATCCACTCTCCCAATTGCCACTCCAGGATGACTTTCCAAATAACTTAAGATAATCTCCCAATGTTTTTCATTTGGCTTAACGACATGATGCTATTTCTACAATTTAATTTACTATGTAATAAAATTTAAATAAATATATTACTGCATTTACTATTAGGCATGAAAACAATACTCACCTTCATAAAATGATGTATAGGGCTATGAGTATTCACTGGCAATAAGCAAAAGTAGTAATAAATTCAAATACTGTTAAACTGATTATGTTAATTAGGTTGGAATAAAAATAAACGTTAAGCTGTCGTTGTTCACTTGCTTCAAATTCTACCTTTCATTTGAACTAATGCCGTCGTAAAGTAAATCATTTGCTTCCAAGACGCGATGATAACCGAAACAAAAACGAAATTCATTCGATCGAGTATCGTGCACAGTTCTTGGTTTACGAATCGACTCGATCCTCGAAATCGTCGATAAAATTCGATCGTATTTCGTGAGCCCGGGGCAATATTACTTGCTTATTAATGGTATTATGCGACGACAGTTTCTATTAACCATGGTAGAAATATTAGGTGTAACGGCCGCTTATGACACTAAGTATGAGTCAATACCAGCGTTGTTCTCTTTTTTTCTGGACGGGAGAGTTATCAAACGCCTACTCAACAACGTCCGGACTTGATTTGTACTATAATATATTCAACGTACTTAGTTCTTACGTAAAACCGAATTCTTATTACAATATTACAAAGAATCAATTACGTCGCATTTGTTGCCAGTACAATTTTTACCACTTATACTACTTAGGAATAGGTGTTAAGTACATAGAAATATCTACATGTAAACTTTTATACCAAATTGAAACTAATTTCTTGCACTAGATAAGTTGTGCTATTGAACTATCACTTAATAGTAGGTTAAAAATTAAAACAACCAGATTGCGATTAATTGAACTTTGGTGGCAGCGCAAACTAACTGTACTAGAGAAATATCGTTGAATATATGTGAAGGATTAATATCTTTCAAAATATCGACGAATATTTTGAAATAAAAAGATGAGAGTGAAAAACCTAGGCATGTCATTTTTAATAAAATTGGAGTTGAGGTATTTAACACGACATTGTTGTTTGTACGGCACTCGATTTTTGACTTACTTCTGAGATTTACCGTCGACATAAAATTTTCAAACGAAAATTGTTAATAGCAATGAAACTTACATTTGTTTACACATTCCAACATATACAGGGTGCCCCCCTAGTACGCGGAAGTCCAATATATTGGTTCGTAAGAAGCATAACTGAATTTTTTATTTTTGATGTGTTTAGTTAACTCAAGATCTACAGACTGAATATAATGTCGATTATACTTAACGGATTTTGAGATATTTAGCTTATGTTTTTTTTTATTCGACTTCCGGTAAGCATAGTATCCGATATGCTCTGGTTATGCCAATCAACAGAAAGAGTATTTTTTGACCAAATGTTAAGCAGAATGCCATGTCAGAAACTGAGCTACAACATACAGAGTACACAAAAAATCTTGTCAAATTTGAGGAAGAAAAACATGAAAAATCTCCGTTAATTCAAATAGAACACTCTGTATATTATTTGTCAGTAAAATGCACAGTTTAATATACCACAACTTTGTTATAGCTTTTGCTATAGATTTTATTATTATCATTAGGTTCCTGTATCTTTCTACTACATTGGTTCTCTTATTGTAGTAGGCTTGGTTTTAGTAAAGCTGAAATGTCATTAAGGTGTTTGTCGAGACATCGTATTAAACATATTTGGTGGCGATTCAAGTAACTATTTTAAACTGAATTGAATTAAATTCAAATGAGAGTTCATTCAATGGAAATTGGTTTACTATGAATTATTCTAAAGGAGAATTGATAAATATGGTGTATGGTATAGGAGAAGCTCATGGTAATTGTTTAGTAGCAATGCGTATTTATAAGGCAAATCATCCAGATTTAGAACGATATCCTCGCGCCGCATATGTGGAGAACATGTTGTTGGACAAATTTTTTTTTAAGGAAATTTAACTGGTGACATGTATCTGAACTTTTTACAAAATGAGTTAGATATGCTGCTGGTAAATGTTCCACCAGATGTTATTGACCGACATTGATTTCAACACGATTAAATTTAACCACTAGGTGGGCACCCTATATATTATGCCTATAAGCTATTGTTTTTTGACTATTGGAAAATTTGAAATGTTTTATATTTGGCGAATACAGAAGAATTATTAATTACTTGTCATCTTATACGATTGACTCTATATAGTTTTCGTACTTACATAGGTATCATGAAGATCTCAACGCCTTAGTAATAAATACTGAAAAAATCTTTTAAAACATATTTTGTCAATACAGAAAATCTCATTTGGCTTCTACGTCAATCAATAACCTACAAGAAAATTCTCTTCGTAATTATTAGGAATTCATACTTTCGACTAGTGCAAACAACCGTTTCAGCTCTGAAAGGTTCTCACGTTTTTCATCTTCTGAGACCCACGCACATTGCAAGTTATGTATGTATATGTGTATACACGTATATATGCGTATAGGTATAACACAGGCAACGATATATGGATGTAGCATCTGTTCTGTCAATTTTATATGTGCTGCTAAGTATAGCTTTATTTGCAAAGCCATCAGCAAAAATCCAGCCTACGCAAAAGTCTGTATCACAATAAATGTTTCCTTGTCACCATTCGAAACGAATAGATACCGAGAGTATTTCAGCTTTATTAAACGAATTGTGTTTATGGATTTCGAAATAAATCAATATTATGATATATTGATCATTTTATGACGAAAGTGTTACGCAATGGAAAAAGTATATGTATACGTACCTGTATAAAGCTAGCTGTCACGCATAAAATAGAATTTACTGGTTTTTAGAAATATACACCTACATTCTGATGCCATTTTTGTAATTTATTTCGATGCGTTGATGGCAGTTTATTAATATATTATACAACCTAACTCCAGGCGTAATAAGCTTCATTTTTGTCATACGATAATGCTATAATACTACCAAAATGTTCTTGAAAAACAATCAAATAAATAAATGTGAAAAAGTTTGCTAGTGAATTCGACAATATTGCTGAAGAATAGTAATAGTCACTTTAGAACTGATAGTTTTCTTCATTGCCTGACTTGTAAAAATGACATTCACAGAAGAACGAGACCCTTAAAGGGCCGTCGGTTTATAAGCATAGAAGACATTAGTGCACATTGTTGAAAAAGTTAAAGGCTATCCCAAAGATTGAGTTTGAGAAGTGTTTCAAGGATTGGAAAAAGCGCTGACACAAGTGCATAATATCTAATGGCGACTATTTTGAAGGCGACAACATTAATGTAGACGAGCGTAAATATTTTTCAAAAAAATTAAATTCCAGTTATTTTTTGAACGCATCTCATACACTCACGTATCTCGTACTACCAATTTAATTTTTTTTAAATTTCAAATATTTATACTCGCTACTGTTGTATTTTACATAGTTCGATGACTAAAAAATACATAACATATCTTGTTTCTCGTTGCCTCTCTTCCCGCGCCATTTTTCCGTTGCTAATGCAAGTTCATTTCAAAATTCCATGGCTACCTTATTTAACATCGATTTTCATTTTTGCGATACTCAATTTTAAGCGATTGACAGTTCCAAATTTCATAGCTACTTACCTTATTTAATCTCAAATCAGATTCTTGGTCAATTCACACACTATATCAAATTTTGTTTCCAACATATGTCACATGGTTGAAATCAGAAAAAGAAAATCTTTCTAGCTGTGTCAAAATCCAATATAGCTCCCATAAGAAATAACAAAATTCATGATGATCCAAAGAAAACAAAACGTCGTATAAAAATTTTAAATACACCATTAGATAGAGGAGCAAAAGTGCCCTTGAGAATGTGTCTTTAGTTTTCCTCTGCAAGATCTAATAAAAGTGCTACAAGCAAAATAAGAAAATGAGATTTTTCAGATTTTTTCAAATAACTCGAACGTCATTTGTTCTAAGTCTTTCTTTTCGGGATCATAATAACCACAAAAATTAGCAACTTTGCCAAATTTAAACCTATCGTCTATCTTCAATAATAAGCGAGATCGCAATGGTGAGGATCAAAAATGAATCAGCCTGTATATAATTATATTTTGAGGAGCGTAACTGAACCAATGAGAAAAATTGTTTTGCAAAGGCAGACTGTTAGTTGCATGTTCCTATAATTATTTTCCGCTGTCCGTTACTTAAAAAACTGGAAATTCTATGCCTATATGTTTAACAGATTATACATATGTGTACATAAGTGCAGAGCGATTATTCTATTTAACAAATTACATGTTGACCTAAAATATCACAGCACATTTATTATCAGTTCAATTACTTGACCTTGTTTTATTCTATTGCGATTATTATCTTTCTATTCATATTTATGCATATGCAATGGATCTGAATTATGGCCATTTGAACCTTTGTTATTCCTCCATCATCATGAGCCGCTTTGTAAAAAAGTTCTAATCTTGCTGCATCTGATGCGCTTCATAGTGTACTATCAACTTACCCACTATTTTGATAAAAGTGGTATCGATGCTAAAATTACGCAACTACCTAAACCACTCTAAAGCTGGAAACAAATTTTGTATCGTAAGCGCCACTGTCAGTCCTACGCTGAGATATAAGGTCCGTCATACTGTACAAATTTTTATTTCAAAGCTAGCCGGTGGATAAGCATTTCCAAAATTACGCTACATTTACTGAAGACCTACAGTAATTTCTATAAAAGCGCCAGTTGGTCGGCATACATATTAGCTCAACAAATAGGTATTATTGTGGTAAGTATACTAAATCGTTTGTCTAAAAATATCCGTACTTAAAGCTGTTCTCTACAAGTCAATAGATAGCCCGTGTATGGTTTTATTTCAGAAATACATTTAAAGCATGTATTTGTGAACTATATGAGAACCTTCTTGGTGCTCAGGTTTTGTCAGAGTACTGAATAAAAATTTTCTATGTTAGGAGTTTTAAAGACTATGTAATGCTCCTACCAGATCACATGCGCTCAACCATCAGTTCTATCAATTTCTATGAATGTAGGACGTAGTAGAAAAAACCTCATCAATTTGTATGTTAATATGTTGCTTTACTGTTAGTTGCAGAAAAATTGTAAGGCGACCTCTCAAAGTTAGGTATTTTTTGTAACAAACTTCACTAAGTATATGCCTACGAACGTTCATATAAACGTTTTTAATTTTAGCTTACGAGGGTAAAACCATGTTCTGCCTGATTTAGTCATTCAGATTGAAATCGAAAAAAAAATAGTTTGCTTCAACCAATATTAATAGATAAATATTTTATGCTCCATTTCCGATAGGTGTGGCTATTGAAACAATGGGTGCCTTAACCAGGATTCTTAGTGAGTGAACGTTCGGACACCATAATTGAATAAATTCCAACTCAGTCTACGCACCACACAAAAAAAACAATTATAAGAAAAGTACTGACCGTATTAATTTTCTGTAGGATCCCTTTCAATCTTTAGAAAACAACTTTTACGGAAATTTAGTTGAATTACGGAAGAGAAGCTCTCTCTATCTTTGATATTAGTTAATTTCATTTCGTATAATAAACCTATTTTGCCAGAATTGGAAAGCGGCTGCCTTGGAACTCTATATAATCGGTGAATTATTTCCTGTGCTCTGGCCTAATTACTTTCACTTAACGAAAATACCAGGGTTTATGTTCATAAGTAATTAGGTTTCGGTAAAAAGTAGCGATGTGATTAAATCTTTTGTGCCGGTCTCCACTTTAGCTAATATCGGAGCTCAGCGTTGGGTACGAAAACGTATTTGCACAACTTTGTACATGTAATGAAAATGTTGACGCTATTACTTTTCTTGAACAGAATAAATTTAGTATAGCATTTATACTTTTTTATTTAACGGAAAGATATCGTTATTATTCGGTTAAAGATTCATTTAAGTACTTTAGCAGTTACACCATAATTTACATACAAATAAAAATATGGTGTTACAAAGATGACATAACAATAAAATCATTGTCAAGTCTATTCGCTTAAAAGAAAGCTATAAAAGTGAATAGAAACGATTTCTATGAAAATATTCAATTGGGTTGTAACGAGTGTTTATGAAACTGAAAGAAGTTTCTGTGGTAGTTCATGCGAAGTTAATTTCATTCCCTAGTAACCTTAAATCGAAACGAATATAAAGTTCAATTTACAGCCGATCTTGTTCATTTATTACTTTACTCTTATCTAACTTCGTATAAAGTTCTATAACAATACTAACTTTTTGGCACAATTGAAAATTTTTAAATTTATTATATTGTATATGGGTATTACAACACAACAATTCACAAAAACTTTTCAAAACTTCTGTCACCAGCTTTGAAGCATTTCATTGCCCTTAAAATAATTGCTGACTGAACACGCACATGTAGCCGTTTATGGTTACCGTATACCCTGTATTAAATCTTCAACATTTTTAACAGGTGTTAAACACATAATGATTTTGAAATAACCGCACAAGAACAAATCGGATGGTGTTAAGTCGGGACTTCGTGGAAGGCTCGCTACCCTACTTCCGCGCCCTATTCATTTTCTTGGATAATTTTTATGAAAACATTGTCTAACTGCAGTAGCATAATGACTTAGAGCGCCATCTTGTTGCATCCACATATCCCGACGAACTACTAAAGGAACATTTTCTAATAGAGGTGGCAGGTCGTTATTTAGGAAGTTTAAGTAGTTCTCCGCATTAAATCGGTTAGGTAGTAGGAAAAGACCAAAGAGTATATTATCTACCATCACTGTCCAAACATTCACGGAAAATCGAGCTTGATAATTTCTATGCAGGTCATGACGATTTTTATGTGCCCAAATATGTTGGATGTGAGAGTTCATGCCATTTTTTGTGAAGATCGTTCCGTTTGTTCACGTAATGTTATTTACAAATCATTTCCTCTGTGTTGTTCTAATAACCAGTTGCATAAGGTAGTACGTTTGTCGTAATCTTCCTCCAATAAATGCTGCGCTCTTACTTTATGGAAAGTGTAAAGACGATCTTCTTTCAAGATTTATGAACATTGGTTTCGGAGGCACCAACAACTGTAGAAAGAACCACCCACGCTAGTACCCGGATCATCTTCTACCATTTCCAGTACTGCCTCTACTAAATTTGCTTCCCTAACATATATTGGTCAGCCTCCATTAGCAGCAGGATGGATATAGCGTCTTCCTCTAAGCTTTCGATCTGTACTCCGACTTACCATATGGTTGGGATGCCTTTAATTCGGAAATCGCTCGGTCTAAACCATTGCAGCCTGATTGCAGTTTCCGTTGCACTCCCTAATAACCCAAATCATGTTAACGTACACGTACGTATCGTACTCCAGACGTAGAAACAAAAAAATGAAAGAGCACAAAGAGATGCAAATAAACACACAACGAAACAGGATCTGAAGGTAAATGGCAATGCAAACGTTAAATGTCAGGACAGGCTAATTTATTTTGACACATGTCAAATACTCTAGATTTTATCACAGTGCCATTGCATTGTTGCCACGTATACCTTCTAATGGACGGATTTCTACTAATGTACACTCATGGTAAGTAGAGATTGGACACTTTCAATACGTTGTTATATGGAAACTGTCCAATCTCTACTTACCATGAGTGTACTATAAACATGCCCCACTAAATTTCTCGCTATTGTTTTCATAAAATGCTGCTTAACTCTCGTACAAGGAAACTAACATTCAACGTGCTACTTTGTTTTTCGAAATTTGTTTTAAGCGTATATAAAGCAGAGGTTCTACTTGAAGCTTTAAAAGCATTTAAGGGACACCCTGCACAACATCAACATCAACAAACAACAGTGAATGTATATAACCACAAAAGTTACAAAGATAAAATAAAATAAAATAAGATTGTGTGTGTTAAAATTCTAGTACATTTATCCATTACAGTTCCACATCCAGATTCCGCAACCACTCCACAGCCTGTGGTGTTGCTCTCAAGAAGTCATCATCAGTGCCGGTAAACGCCCTAAGTAGAACTCGTCAAGAATGTAGTGGATCGTTTATTCTTGAGTATCACAATCGCATCCGACATCAGGTCTGTCTGTTGTTTAATGCTGTCCAGATTTTCCTTGGATGATGAAAGCCTGCTGGGCAGTTCGGATTTTCAAACAGAGTGTGGTCGAATCTATGTAGGCCGTTCGCCAAGCTTGGTTCGGGAATTGTTATACAGTGTTCACTGGTTCCTGGATTTGAGTTTTCCGAATTTAATCAGGACTTGATGTATGGGAAAAGCTGGGTTGCTAGGAATCTTCTTTATCTCGCTTATAAGTACGTATATTGCATCCTTGTATTTCAGGTGGTTCGAGGCTACTTAGAGCTGGTAGTCAGTAGAATGGCGCAACAAAAATTATCCGTATCGTCTGATTTAGCATCACATCTGCTTTTCCGACGTGCCTACTGTTTAGCCAAACTGACAAGCAGTATTCAGCCGTTGAGTAGACCAAGCTTAATGAAGTGGTACGAATTGTCTCTACATCAACCCCCAAGTTGTTTCCACTAATTTATAAAGAATGTTCGTTCGGGATTTCAGATTTGCGGTCAGATTTCTTTTATAAGAAGGGATGCGATTTAGTGTTACGCCTATATATTTTCTGTGGGAATTATAAAGAAACATTGAAAGATACCTGTAGAACTGTTGCAGCGAGCCTATTGTTTAAATGATAACATTACGTTTCTGTTTTAAGTAGGCTTGGGGTCAGTTGTCATTTCCTGAAATGTTCGGCAAAAAATTCGTAGTATTGGGAGAGGGAAGTCATATTGGGGTGTTGGATTGCGATGGCGATGTCATCTGCGCACATGAATATTCTGGATGTGATAAGCGATATGCTAGCTATGTAGAGATTGAAGAGCAAAGACGCAAGCACTGAACCTTGAACTTACAGAATACAACTGCTAATTCAAATAGCCATTTAAGGGATAGCTGTATAACAGACAAATGATATGAGTAGACAATCGACTTCACCCTCTACATCCCATCCATCAAATTTCGCTGTAGCTGAGTCCCAGTTGCAGGAGAGCTTATTTAAATTATACCTATTTATTTTTGTCTTTATATAATTTTACTGCTAGTGGCTATACTGATCATTGCTAGAATTTTTCAAAATGCCTACTGTAGTGATAGAGATGCAATTGTCAATTTTCTAATTAATCTTGTACTTTTGTGAAACTATTGTTCGCCACCACTGACAAAATAATCAAAAACAAAAAATCAAAGTGTGGGAAGAGATCATCCAACACTCGCAAAATAATTGAATATCTATACAACTATATATGTAGTAAGAATTGCAATAACAATGTTCTACATAGACACACCAAATTGCAATTTTAGGTATCCTTTAATTAAAAATGAAAACACAGGATATGTAATAACAGTAAGAGAGAACTTTAATATACCCCGAAAGTAGAAAAAGTCTAACAGAAAAAGATTTGATCCACTATAGGGAGAACGCATGTACCGAGCAATATGAAAAAAAGCCAGAAAATTGAAGATTGATAGGAACGGAAGATGGCTTTGGAAAAAAATTAATGTGGCCTCAAACACGGTACCTATAAACCATTTCATTTAGTAACCGCTTTATGAAAATTAGGAAGTAAACAAGAGAGATAGAGCTTCGGACGTTTTTTGTGTAATAACCGGTGTAATAGTTAAAGCCTTGGATGAAAGTGTGCTGCATTTATTTAATATGCATGAAACTTTTAAAACAAAGATCAACGCCCACCTTAGTTGACTAACGATATGAAAAGAAAACAAGGTAGTACCTTATTCGATTAAGTAACGAAATGGCCATCCAATAAATATGTATATTATTTTGTCAAGTGAAGTTAGGATTTATTTTTTAAATATTTAACTGTAAAATATACACTTGAGCGTATCAAGTTTCAGAGTTATTGATTTCAAAAGAAGACACTCAATAATGTTCATATATAATAATAAGTACTTACATAATGTAATAATAAGTAGATTTCAAGTAACAAGAACCGAAATCCACCTTTGTTTCGGAATTACAAATAATCAATAATATATAATAAATATCATCAATAAATAATCAATCAATACAATAAATTTTACCACCCTACACTGCCAGGTGACTGAATTTCAAATACAATTAAAATACGATTCGCACGTTCTCTGAGCAAATTGTGATATGTAACTGTACAAAAAGAAAACTAATGACGCGATTTCAGCTCAACTCCAAAGCGAGAAGCTTTACTTTGCACAAAACTTCTGTTGTATTATCTGGAACTATATCTCAAAGAGAAAATTTACATTATATAGATCTGTCGCCGCATAATCAAATATTGTTACCATTATAAGTACATTGTCTCGCTAACAATTTCCTCTTCTCTTGTATTTTTCAACTGTTTGCTCACGCAAGTCGCGGTACTGTTCTAAAGAAGAAATTGACACCCTGTTTGCGTACGTCGGAAATATATTTACATTTAAAAGGAGGAACTGCCTTTGAGTTTAAAAAATTGGGTCTCTCTTGCAAACAACAGATGACTAAGCACTTCGTTTTTCTCCCTTTGTTGGCTTTCGGCCGTAATTAGTCACAGTGGAACTTTTTTGTTTGTAATATCAGAATCTTTTTTCTTTGCTCTAGACGTCAGTGGTGTGGAGGAATTAATTTACGGGTTAATCAACTGTAAAATTTAGATAAAAATACTGAGATGTGTTGATGTCTTTTTTTAATTCTGCGTGCATGAAATGAAAAAGTAATAAATGAATTGAAATAACTTTGAAAAAGAAATCAATTCAATATTTAGACATATTGTCTCTATACTAAGATAATTTGTAAAGCAATTTTATCCGTTTTTTTCCGAATCCGTTTCTTCAGTATTTACATAGATAATTCTGTTGTTTTTCACAGTAAACTCTAATATACAATACATATCTACATATATATGTACACTACCGACCAAAAATAAGGGATTACTTGCGCTTTTGATTTGTTTCACTTACCGTAATAAAATAGAAACTATCTTTTCTTCTTGCAATAGTTATGGAAATTAGGTATAACCACATGTAAAAGAAACGTTATTATAACGGAAAACGTAATAATCTTACTTAAATTGGTTTATGGCCAAAAGTATTGCTGAAGTATTCTTTCGTAAATATTTATTTAACCTGGTTTGTATTCTATTGTGCATGTAATAGGGATACCATTGTCGAATATTTATACAATTAGGATAGTATTTTTCCCTCTATCATGTACAAAATATTAGTTTACATTTAGAAATTGTACGGGAAGGTCGTGGAGCTGCGTTTGTGAATAAAAAATAAAAAAAAGTGTATAATATGCCAAAACGAAGAAAACTAAGTCCAGCAACACGTAGTGCCATAATAACTCTATATAGAGAGAAAAATCTTTACGAATAATCGCACACAAACTTAAGTTAACTTACCGAGCAGTGCAAGGAACGGTGAAACGTTATCAGACAAACGGGACCATAGCACCACGACAACGTTTGGGAAGAATCAAATTGACTACATCGAATGAGGATTTAAGAACTACATTGATCTCTAAACAAAACAGACTCCAGAAATTCGTGTACAGTTAAATAAAGGCCGCGCAAATCCGTGGTCATTCACGACAGTGAAGAGGCGGTTAACGAAGCTGGATTAAACGGTCGAATAGCCGCCAGAAAATCATTAGTACGGCCGCAAAGCCGTAATAAACGATTAAAATGGATCAAACAACATGAAAATTGAAGCATGTATATATGGCCAAAGGTGCTACAGATGAAACTTAATTTCAAGTCTCTTGTACTCATCGACGCACTTTGGTAGAAGGAGAGCTGGCGAAAGTATGCTGCCGGAATGTTTTGCACCAACTGTTAAGCATGGAGGTGCTTGTGTGGTCGTTTGGGATTCAATATTCTTTAATGGCGTCGGGGATTTGCATCCAATTGAAGGAATTTTGAAAAAGTAAAATTATCGGGACATTTTGGACCGCCACGCTATTACTTCGGAAGTAAGATTAATTGGTGAGGGGTTTTCCTTTCAGCAGGACAACGATTCCAAGCATACCTCCCGACTTTGTAAAAATTATTTGCAAGAAAAATAATGTGTCGCCATGTACGCCACCACTGTCCAACATCCCAGAAGCTACTCTGGGAGCAATTAGTGAATGCCTGGCAAACTATATCAGTAGATATCCTCCAAAAACCAATCTCACGATTGCCATACAGTTGCAAAAAATATATACAGTTCAAAGGCGGTTACTTTCAAGAATCATAAAATAATATATATTATTCCGTGCTATGTTTTTATTATAAATATTCTTGTATTTTATAAAAAAAAATATGTTTTCATTTATATATATATATGTTTAGTTTCACAAAACATGTAGCAGTTTATTGTAATTTCAGCGGTGATCCCTAATTTTTGGCCGCTAGTGTATATGCTGTGATTTAATGAAGTACTCTCTGAATTACATTTAATAATAATTGCAACGAGCTGGTTAAGAAACCATGTATTATTTGGATACAATATTGTTATATGTTGAGTCATCATAAATAAATTATTGATATAGTACAAAAACAATAGGCGGCCTGAAATACAACCATGCAGAATTCCGTGGTTAGCAACACGCTATTTCGAACGCATTTCTCTGCCGTTCTTATTGAAGCACACCACGCATCGTATTCAATTTGAAAGATGCGACTGGAACCATTGCTGAGGTATTCTTCGGAAAAGATTTAACCAAGAAAATATCGTGGTACACAATATCAAATACTTCAACTCACTATACCTTGTTTTTTATTAAGAAGACCTAATTTAAAATAGCCCGCGAAAATATAGGCTTACGATTGGTTTATTGGCGGTCAGGTTTACACTGCCCAAATATGCTAGATTTTAACGACGACATATTATAGGCACAGCTGATTTCGTTAAATATTTTTCTATTATCTTTTTGTGTTTCTACTACGATTAAACAATAAAATCAGTTTTTTTAAAACTATTTGATGGTAAAAATGGATCCACAGCCTTAGTACAAGTGGATTATCAATATCAATAAAGAAATCACAGACAACACTGCAAATTGCAAACACTTTAGGTAACATAAATAAATAGTTATAAATATGTATATTTATATTTAACAATATCAATAGGTGTTTCGAAGTCAAGTGTTTTCCATATTCTTGGTGAATATAAACCTAAAGGACTAATTTCACCATCATTAAAACGAGGTGAAAAAAGCCGATGCTACCTACATTTGACGACACTATTAAATACATGATGGAGAATGGAGAATTTCCTACGTTAAACAAAATCTTAAAGAAAATAAGGGAAGATCAAAATATACCTCCAATGAGTCATTCAACGTTATATAAATTAATGAAAATGCTGAATTTTAAGTAAGTTTGGACACTAATTGTTTAAGAGTTTGATATAATACAGAGTATGCATTTACAGATATTTAAAACGTAATCACAAAAGTTTACTGCTCCAACGTGATGACATTGTTTTGTGGAGACGGAGATATTTTATCTTTGATATCAAAATATAGACATGAACAAGGCCCAATCTATTATTTAGACGAAACATTGCCGAATGTAGGCACAAGTGTGGGTAGATGTTAATGTTACAACACGCAGACAGGTATTTACAGATGGTGCACTCGTCTCAAATATCCTACTGGTAAAGGAAGATGTTTGATTATTTTACATATTGGTTCTAAAAACAGTTTTGTTGACGATGGGTTACTACTATTTGAAGGAAGAAAAACAGTCAATTACCACGATGAAATGGATGCAAAAACAAATACCGTTTGATCCCTACATGGTGCGATTAGAATTACGAATATTACAATGTATACGCTGTAGCTGCAAAAAATTAAAGCTTCAAATTAGCTGAAGTGTTAACCACAATTACAAATGTAACCTTGGAAACAGACAAAATGTGTAGAATGTGTAATGAAAGAAGAAGGCAAAATGTGCAAGTTAGATGGATTCCTAATAGATGATGTAGTGGAGTCGTTTATTATTTCGGTTGGAAATGGTGACATCAGTGACAGTGATGTTAGTATCGACAGTGATAGTGCTTCTGCCGAAGAAGTGCAGAATTATGTATTTAAAATATAATATCATTATTGTTAAATTAAGTCACACCAGTTTTTGTCGATACATAGCTTCTTCCTATCGTAATTTATAATAGTATGTAACATTAATTTAAAATTTCTAAAATACAAATTTTATGTTAAGATATTTGATGTAGTATACCAATATAATGCAAATAATAAAATACATATTAATATTAATGTGCACTTATTTTTTTATAAATGTGTTGTGTGAAATTTATTTGAATATCCAAGTGTAAATAACTCATTTGACTCTAATACATCATTTAAATTTACCGCCAAAAAAGCTGTCAGTTTAATTTGTCTAATGTGAAGCGGATTTTATCATTTGGTCTTCTTAATAAAAAACAAGGTATAGTAACTCCTACAGCGGTTGCTATGGTAGTCTAGTCGTAGATTATTTCTGTATGTTGCCATTTTATTTTGTATCTCGAACTAAATATTTCTATAAACGCTTCATCATGCTTAAGTACATCATTTTTTCATATAATTCAGATAAATAGTATCTCTATCTTATACAAAAAAGTAACGTATGCAATTAATTTATTCGTAATATGGTGATACTATTTAGGCTTTCCCAAAATGATAAAAGATTTGTGTACGTGAATACAAAAGCAATTTTATCCGTTTCATGCGACTGTCTCTATATTAGAAATCTATTGTTAGAGCCAGTGTAATTGAAACCTATTCCGCTGTCTATGAACAGTCCATTGTATTTCCACCGTTCAGTTTTCCACTACGCTGCAACTGGAAATAAGGTCTGTAATTAATGTAGGTATATTTCAAACCAATGTAAAATATCGCGAGGTGTATTAAATGTTTGAAGATTACCCGATTTTCATTTAGTTTCCTTGGGCTGAATGGATAGGTTTCTCGTTTTAATCACTCTGTCACTGTTGTATCAGAACAGGTATTCAAAAATTCACTACTTGTTACACGCAGTCTACTAAAATATCTGAAATACAAATAAATTAAATCAAATTGGTCTATATATATAATATAGTTTAGTGAATGTATCTAAACTATATACAATTGTTGGCGGCGCCGACTGTTTCTATTGTGCATTAAACCGATAATTATTCTCAGATATAGAATTTCTATTGATATTTGTTATGATGCAAATGTTTCATTTGAAGACATTCTTCAAAGATACCTATACTATATTTTAATAGTTTTTAATCAACTAAGTATAAAGTGTTACTAGAAAAGTGTTACCAAACAACCTACATTTTTTAATTAAACGGGAAACGGATATGCTTTTTCCCAGACAAAATCACAAATATGCAGCTATGGAAAAACGTGAAAATATACAGGTATCGAAAATAATTTAAAGTAAACAAGTATGCAAATACTAAAAATAAAACTAAATTTCTATCTTGTATCTTTCAGAGAAGGCGTAAACGGAAATTTTACTCTTCAAAACGCGAACAGGTTCGTCAGAAAGTGTTCCAATAATTAATCTTGCTAGTATGTTATAAATTAGTTCATTATGTTCAAGAATATCTGAGAACTATAGCGTAATCAACAGATATGCAAACTAGACGAGTTTGAATTTATTTGGAACAATTGTATCGACAATATGGGGAATTGTCATTATCATTGAGTTTTTGGTAGATACATAATAGCAATCATTTTCTTGTCAATCTAGTAGAATTCATTATGACGCTTCCACGCATTTTGCTGACATTATTCTGTTCTCATCTATGTGTAATATGACCTGTATGATGTTATTCTGAGTTTTAATATTACGTAAGCTATAAATGAGGTAAATTATGTGTCAAATTATCAAGTCTTTTTTTCTTTTACATTTGTGTAATACTATATGGTATGGAATTTTAACTATAAACACATTTTTTTTTATTCTTGCTGATTTACCACAGTTCAATTTTATTTTCGGATGAAACTCAGGTATTTTGACATTTCTCGAACTAGGACGTATACGAATTGTTTGAAATAAATCTTGGACTGAAATATTTAAGGTAAAGTGTATTTTTTGGAGTGAAAGCTCTTGTCATCCGTGAACTTTTCCTCTCCCCCTGGGTCCTTTACGATATCATATGTGATTTGGTGTGATTAAATGTGTGAAGGAATAATGTAGATTAATTTCTTGAAATTTAATCCTCTTAAATACCTAGGTAGTTTTAATGAATAAATACGCTCTGGGTTTCATTACAATGTATTCACCCATGATGTATGTATTGTTATTTTTTAAAGTATATCACTAATCGCTTTAACTCTCATTAATAGCCACTCTTAAATTAAGTTTCTCAATTAATCTTTCACCTTAGGCAGTACGTAGGACAGTAGGTTGCCCATTCCATATTTTATAGACGACTAAACGCTTAATAGGTATATCCCAACGAATTCCGTCGTTTTATATTTGCTTTATTGCACACTACAAAATATCGGAAATTTGCCAAAAACATCGTCGATTTATATGCCTAGTCGGCCTCAAATATTCGCCTTTTTCCCCTTACCATTTACGTGAAATTTTAGATTTTTAACGTCGAAGGAATCCCAAATGTAAAAGGGGGCTTTTATATTCTTCGTTTCAGGTTAATGCAACATTGCTTTCAAATCGCGGCGGCAAACGTTTTCTTGATGTGAGACCGGCACTTTTATACATTATATCGTATATAAATGCTTTATCCAAGACCACCATCAATCCTCTGGTTCTGTTGACAGAAAATCAGACCCACTTCCCTCACTGAATTATAAGGGCCTCCTGCAAAAAAAAAGAAGCTGAATTTGACACAAATATTATGCTATAAGTTCTCCTTTATGCCCGTTTATACGAGAATCAACCGTAAATAATCTTTCATTGAAGGAAAAATCGCAAAAGTGATTGAGCGGTCACTCTCCGAAATACCACCATATTGTTCTCCTGATATACGATTATTTGCGATTAAAATATAGTAGCTCTATACTAAAAATCAATATATACAGGTATTTGCTTTATAGATCGCGTAAACAAAATTGTATGGTAAATTGTTTGTGTGCTGCTTGTTAAATGCAATTTAGTGGTAATAATAGTTATTTGGTAGGAAGCGTTTCAATTTAGTAGCTTTCATAGAAAGAATAGAAAACATATCAACACACAGATGTAGAAGAAGCCTATAATAACAAACTCTATAACAAATATATAATTTACTGCATGAAACTGTAAATTAGGTTGTAATAAATAAATATATAAACACAATTGTCAGCCCTAAATGCAACTCATCATCAAGAACTTTGGAATATTCGACTATGCATAAAGCGAACGTTTGCTAGTTTCCACTATATCCACATAGGTATATAACATGTGTTCATAAATGTTTGAGATCAAGGTCAAATTAAAGGCGCGAAATTATTATTATAAGTTGGTAGTAAAATAATTTTCCCTACCATTATACATAGATCGATTGTTATATTGTTTATATATTCTTGTCAATTTCACCTAAAATTTATATTGCTTCGTGTTCATCGTTGTTTTTTCGTGTTGTTGTTTAGAATATTTCAAAGACCTGTTCTTTTAGGAGTTATTTACTGAGTTTATGGTTTCCCTAAATGCGTATTGAATACGCATTATGACTATAATTCGGTTCTAAGCCCGGTAGCATAAACACCTCTCGATGCGCATTATAGCACGAAATGCGAATTGACGAAATCTGATTTCAAGGGTGGTTTTAGGAAATCCTGATTTCAAGGGTAGTTTTAGAATAGCGGTTTGGTTGTATAAACGTTTAATCCGAATTCAAAGTGTATTAAAGCAGGTTACCAACAGAATGTATAGAATAGAATAGGTTGTTTTGTGTTGGCATATTATATATCGGACAACTGTATGCGCACAGGGCAATATGTGTACGACATACAACAACATACAACATAGTAGGTACAATGAAGGTTATGTTTACATCATAGAATTTGTGTTACAAACTTAAACAATTGGCAATAACCCTTGTAAACCCCGGCAAATTCGAAATATTTCGATGCGTATCATTTCTATTGCGCATTACGAGAAAAGCATAAACAGACTAAGTTTTCGATCCGTACTTATTAATTCACATTTTCTAATGCGCATCCAGAAAGCATAAACGTAGTCATTGAAGGTATTTTAATCCAATAAAATACGACTTCACAGGTTTAATATTACTGTAAAGGAATTATTTTTTACCAGTACCAATCTGCATATTTAGTTGCATATCCTTCACATTTATGAATGCCTTGTAGATGGATGACAATTTTCATACCATAATAAAATTTAAATACATGTTCTAGTAAATATTTGAGTAAAACAGCAACAGACCAAATTACGCTAACATCTAGCTTTCTGCAAAATTTAAAAGCACAAAGTTACAAAGATACCCGAAATTTTTTAAAGCCTTTCTGGTAATGGCATCAATATGTTTATTAAGTAACAATTTGGAATCAAAGAAAATCCCAGGATCGTTTATTTCAGAGACAGAAGATAAAAACTGCGAGTATAATATAAATCGTTTTATTACGGGTACTTACAGTTTACACATAATTTGTTTACAAGACAATATTCATGAAACCTAATAAGATCTTGTTGTAAAAAAACTGCTCAGTAATGGAGTTTACTTTTGTGTATATTTTAAGATCATCAGCGTACAATAAAAATTTAGAGTAATGAAAGCAAGTATTGATGTCATTTACGAAAATTTTAAAGAGCAAAGGGCCGATATTAGGACCCTGCGGCACACCTGACGTTACATCTGTGAAGCGTGAAATGCATCCGTTTAATTTAACTACCTGACAACGATTCGATATACATACATGTATGATGCAGTTTGGTCATTAAGATGCTGCAATCAATTTTATCGAAGGCTTTACTGAAATCTCTATACAGGGTGTCTACGGAATAGTCAATGAAAATAAAAGAGGTTTAAGCTAATGGCATGCAAACCTAAATTCCAAAAAATGAATACTTTATGTCCATGCAGTAACAAGAAAATAATATTTTTCAATCTCAGTGTGGCCCTGTTCTACGAAATGAATAAAATCTGTAGTAAATGTGTGACTTTGTTATAAATAGAATATTTGTGAAAAGACAACATGTGCAATTCATAGAGCTGCAAAGCTGCTTCATAAACAAGTACATTCGTAGAGTGCAATAAACGTTTATTTACATATCATTCAACTTGATAAAAAATATCGTCTATATCTATTAGAAATTTTTGCAGCATCCTTTTTTTTTTCTTGTACACACATGTCAGAGCCGGATTCAACAAAATTTGGTAATTATTAAAGGAAACATTATTTTAATATATGATAGTAATTTTTTTGGATTTACCTTTCTTGTGATATTAGTTTTATACTGTATATTTTTTCGACACTATTTATTTAATACCCTGTATACCGAGTCAAGAACACATGCTCTTTGATCTAACGTTTTGGAAATAAAATGACTGTAGGACACTAGGTTAGTCTCAACGGATCTACCTGGATAGAAACCATGTTGCTGCGGTATGATTTCGTTTTTATGCTAAAAAGTATATGTACATACATACACAACCGGTTCAAGCAGCTTAGATACATTTGGCAAAATTAAAATTGGGCGGTAATTGCTGACAACATGTCTCTCACCCAACTTAAATATTAGAATAATAAACGATCTCTTCCACAACGCTGGGAATTTTCTTTAGTGATTTATTAAAGATGATTGCGAGGAGGGTGGTAAGCTGTTGAGCACAATTCTGCAAGAATAGTGCAGGGATACGTCTACTTGCTTAAGTTTTGCCAGCACCTGATTTCTGTGAATGGTGAAGAGGGCAGGTTCGTATGTTTTAAAATCACTGTCGTGTTATGGACAGATGATGGTAAGATTGCCGTTTAGAAAGTTTGAACTAAAGTATTCGTGACAGGTTCAGTGACTTCTGCATCGCCGTAAGGCATAACATGTGGAGTCGCTAGGTTGTTCCTTGTGCTACGTACAAATGACTATAGAAGTTTAGGGTCATTGGATATATTAGTTTGGATTTAAATCTATTTATTGTAGTCATTCAAAATAAGAAATTTAAGCCGCCCTCGCAACAAACTAAATGTTAGATAGTCTAGTTTACTTTTGTATATTTTCCATCTTTTATGATATTTTGCTCTTTCTTTACTTACCTTGACAGTCAATAATGAAAACCACTGGAGAAAACCATTACTTGAATTAACTCTAAGGGGGACATGTTTATTGATGATGTTACTTAATACTGAGTAAAAGTAATTTACATCTTATCAACATCCTCTATGGAATTTAAATCATCAAGCAATCTAAGGGATGCAAGATTAAAGTGTAATTACTTTTACAAAATAATCTTGTAGGCGCATTATTATAACTAAAATATCTAGTATTTGAATTGGAATTGAATTGAATTGCATGAAATTAAAATAGGAACAATTAGCTATAAAATCTATCGATTTATTATCATAACTGACTGGTTCTAAAGTGTTACCTTTACGGATCCAACTTATGTTAGGACGGCTAAAGTCGCCTAAAATTAAAAAAATATCTGTATCGGTACGGTCAGCCACAAATGACAAATTTGCCACTAGAACATCTAGAGTTGGAGAATAAAGTTGTTTAGTTTTAGTTCGAACGTTGCGATCATTTTGATAGTACAAAAACATATCTATTTAATTAACTTAATATCTAGTTCGGATCTTTTACTTCGGTCATCGCGACAGGCGAAGATTTTCCCGTGCTTGACCTAGCGGTATTTGGAATTGTTCGCGGCCGTTGCTTGTCGCACATTTTTGAAGAGCAATTTATTTTCTAGTGTAAGATGCTCGTTAATGAAAATGGATTTATTATATTTCGTAACGAAAGCACCTCCGTTATTTTTGTTTGCTGTTTTCGCATAATAGCCGCAGACAGGATCTCATCTCTCTTGTGTCGAGAACGGAAGCGAGCTATAATATTGCGTGGCAGCGACGATTTATTGCCAAGTGCCTCGATGTACGTATATCTTTAAAATCTTCTCCATTTATGGAACACTTGATAACATCACCAATGTCTTTCAGTACAGCAAAAAGGTTTTCATTTTCTACTCCTTGAATTTCCAAATTTTGCAATCGTCCGCGTTGTTCCAAGTTGTGTACTGCTTTGCTTTCTAACAACATATGTGGTTCCGCGTTTATTAGAACATCCTGTATGTAAATATCTGTACCAATCGAAAAGGCTTACTAAACGATACAAGCCCGCCGTTGAAACTTTTTTCTATTTCCTACCGTTTAAAAGTTATTAAAAAAAAACAAATTTGGTCCAAATTTCAAGGGTGAATTGCATCCCCTAAAGTTGAAGTTGCGCAGCAACGGAAATCGTCTTTGAGTAACACTCCATGGAGTCTACTAACTGACAAAGTCTCGTCAAAATCTACGATGTACAGTTCACAAGTTTCCTTTGTCAGTGAGATCAGTGCTCAGAAAAAGATTTTCTGCTTTAAGTCTATCCATCTCCTTGTACTTTTCATTTAACAAATTCAAAGATTGCTCTAAATCAGCAATTTTTTTGAGCTATATGTGTACACAGACTGTACAATGTTATTATACTTGCTGTTTCATGCTGAGTGTTCAGACTGTAGTATAATGCTAATATCGCAACCAGGAACCTCCCAATCTGCTGCAATGGTAACACAACAGTCCGAAGCGTCTCTGCAGTAAGCGCAATTCCGTATGATCCCGAAGTCGTAAATGCGGGTAGAGAGACAGTTGAACGCACTTAGAATGGTAAAATGCACGACAGTCACCTGCAGAAAAGACATATGGATACCAGCACACTTCTTGCAAATTGATGGCATTGCAAATATCTGATGAAACAATTAAATAACTAGGGACTGATAAACAAAAGTTCAAGTTTGAGCACTGGAAATGAAAATAAGAAATAGTATTCGCAACTGTCTAAAAATACAACACAAGTTTTTTCGTTTA
This sequence comes from Popillia japonica, assembly GCA_004785975.1. Classification (NCBI taxonomy): domain Eukaryota; kingdom Metazoa; phylum Arthropoda; class Insecta; order Coleoptera; family Scarabaeidae; genus Popillia; species Popillia japonica. The sequence continues at coordinate 78,785 of ML218740.1, forward strand.
GACTATGAAACCACAAGTTAAACGCAGAGAGCTCACAAACACGTGTGACCATACTTACTACAATATTTTCCGTTACCTATCCATCTAACAGTGTTTTATTGTTTGTCCTGGTCAGGGTCATATATTTATTAACCTTGTAAAATACTCAGCGTTAATACATATTGATAAATGTGAAAGTTAAACTCAATTAGAAATTGGGTGGAGGCGCGGGTTGGTAGTTAAGTACTAATCTTATACTTAATGAGATTGGCCTGAAAATGGTTTCATTTCGATACATCTTACCAATGTACCGGAAAATAATCCCTCTGAATCATATATTTGCCGACTTACCAATGTCGCATAAATATAAAATTAAACCAACTCCGTAAAAATACGATTGCCAACAATTCGTATACGATTTAAGACGAAATCCATTATTTCCAAACTATGAATTCATTCTATATACATGTATGTACACCTTCCGACAGAATTAATGTCGTCGTCTATAGCGTAGTGTTTATCAAAACTGCTCACCGTTTGACCAAGTACGTCTTCGGTCGGCATCGGTTTCTGTAGGTAGGAGATTCATTGTGGTATTAGTATTTAAAACACCGGACAATTGTTTGGATAGTGTAATGTCTTTATTAAAGAATGTTTAAATAATACAATACATATCACAAAAACATACATATGTCATGTCAATCTCCAAACTCCAATATAATACTACCGATAGGTACGAGAATTGAAATTATGTCTTGAAAATATATACATACCTATACCGATATAAATATATAAAAGGTTATCATACATAGGTTACTTTAATTTGCAGATGTCATTTTAAAATACTGTTAATACACAAAATTTAAATGCACCGGTGGAAAGCATCGTTTTTATTGCTTATTATATTATATATAAAGAACAATTAATAATAAACACGGACATTTGTTAGAAAACTCCTGCTACACACTAAATTAGAAAGACTATTAAGGTTACGAAATTTATTGCACTTACAATAATTAGACACTGCCTTGCAGATATATGGATCATTATTCATCATTATTATTCTATTACATTAATTTTTTTAAATATTTTATAAATTTATAATTAATTTTTGTGATTCTTTAACTTTTATTTTATTGTTGTCTCCAAGTAAGCATGTCCCTTTAAATAAATAATATAATGAAACCAAATATTGTTATTATCTTCTTACCAACAACAATTTTATTACAATGGTAAATAGTTATTGGTAAACATTTTTAAAATCGTCATCTAAACATTAATGTTATTAATAAACTATCCCAATAATTTTTTTTTAAGCTATATATAGTTAATTTGCAATGTAACTCTATTTTTCTCTCTTCTCCCAACATTTTTAAAGCAGGTTTCTTTACACAAAATTTAACTATTTTGTTTCGTGAAGTTCTTCCTCCCAACGCGGGAGATTTAAAAATTCAAACCCAAATACGTACTACAAAGATATGATTTATTATGTAAAGTAACTAATTAATATAATAATAATAATTAATAAAACTTAACATTTAAATAAATCCGTCCAACTTCTGCTACCTTACCTTTTTTCTTTAATTGATATACTTTAAAAATTAAATAAACTATTCAATAGAATCAAAACGTTGAGTTCCTTTGTAGACTTCTATCCGCGAAAGCTTGAGCTGATATTCCTAGTTAATTTTTTATTTTCCCACAAAGTGCTTTTTGTCTTGTTCGATTTTGCCTCGGCATAAATTTGGACTCTTTGTTTATATATATTATATATATAATTCTAACTTTACATAACAATATATTGTTTTTATTATTATACAAACAGCAATACTACTGGTAGTCATACATTATTTCGAATTTTAATCAAAATTTACTAGTATTTGTAAAACCATAATTAATGTTACTTGAAGCCATAGTGAATTTATAAATTATTCTTGTTTTGTTCTCTCTACATTTTTAAAATAAGTATTATCAAATTAATTAGACAAAATTTAATGGCAATATTAAACTTCATACGCATATCAACTTCATTTTTCAAATAGTTTAAAGAAAGTTATTAATACAGCCTTATTTGTCATCTATACAATTACCTACTTAATTACCTACTGTTAAGCGTAAATATGACCTTGCCAATCACCTCCCCGTGAGAAAGCGATTTAAAGCATATTTAAATTTCGATATATACATTTTCAAGAAATAATTTCAATTCTCCTACCTGATCAACACAATTGCCGCAATTGCCCCCGCTGTTTTAAATACTAATACCCCAATAAATCACATACCAACAGAAACCGATGCCGGCCGAACGCTTGCTTGGCCTGATGATGAGCATTTTTGATAAACACTGCGCTATAGACGACGACATTAATTCTGTCGGAAGGTGCACCTCTAAGGTCTGTACTCCGCTACCAAAATCGTTCCGCAAAAATAACCGTGCATCAACATCCGTCACTGTTACTCTTACCATTAAATTTTATAGCCCAACCTCACGCAAACCTCTATTCTTTCCCTCTCGGTAGTACATAAATTACTTTATGACAGATACAATGAAAAACTGTTATCGTTTGCTAGCTAAAGAGATAAAACTGTAAATCGATCTTATACAGAACCTGCATTAAAGTATTCATTTATCGATTCGTGAATAAAATATTTTGTTCTGAACGTTGCTGACACGTTAGATAGTAATCGGAGTTTCATATATCTTATTAACTGTTTTAAAATTACAAAATAATATTGGCAAAGTTTTTATTGCAACACCATACCCTTTCACAACTTCTTGCTTGTGTTAATTCTAAGATGTCAAGCGAAGTCAAGCTATAAAAACTGCCTACATTTTACTTTAAATTAGTTTTATCTTTTTCAGATTTGCTTAATATACGGAATTTTTACAAACTATAACACTAAAAGTAGTAGCTTTCCTTGTTTAATCATTAATATAATAGTAGTAGTATTTGTATTGATGTGAATTATCAAATAGCAAAATTATTCGCTTTATTTTACAAATTTTGACAAGTTTTTAAATTCCTTTGGCATAATCTCCTGAAGGTGGCCTTTGGCCGAAACAAGTCGAGATAATTTATAATAAATATTTTTATGTGAGAAGAACTTTGTATTGTTTATATATTCAAATTAATAATAATAATAATAATAATAAATGCCTTTATTTTGTACAATTATATGTTCAACTATATCTTACCTCAAATTGATAAATTTATTTCATTTCGTTTATTCGGTATTACACCTTCATGCTTGATTTTTTCGGAGTTTTAGTTGATGGTTTCCATTTATATTTCTGTTTCTAATATACTGAATTATTAGAGTAGCCCAGCGTTTTCAGTGTATCCATGCTAGCTCAGCAGCAAGGTGAGGTGATCGATGGAGGTGGTCAGGACGAAGCATTTTATCTGGATTTTCAAAAAGCTTTTGATCGAAGCGATCATTATGTCCTTCCCGGAAAGCTTCATTCCGTTGGCTTCTCTGCTCCTTTAGCTTCTTTATTCCGCTCTTAGCTGATAGACAGAAGATTTTCCGTGATATATCGCAATACCACCTCTGCACAATTCCGCCAGACGTCGGGCGTGCCACAGGGCTCCAATCTGGGTCCTCTGCTCTTTCTGTTGTTTATTAATGATTTGCTCAATACCGTCACTTGCAATAAGCTTATGTTTGCTGACGACCTAAAATTGTTTTCCAGTATTGAATCTCTCTTGGACTGTAAACTTCTTCAACGCCACATTGATTCTGTCTCATCTTCGTGTGAGAACTATCGCTAAACGTGTCTAAATGTACTACCATGGTGTTTACAAGAAAGTTAGCAACTCTCCAATTCCACTACAAAATAGGCAGTAATTCAACTGCTTTGAAGACGCTGTTTACGCTTTGATTATATCTCGTTTGGAATACGCTGCAATTAACTGGTGTCCTATTTATATCACTCATATCAACTCCATCGAATATGTTCAGCGTAGGATTTTCTTTACTTTATTACTGAGGGATTTTATCCACCCAGAGGCTATGACTATTCACTGCTCCTGTCTCGGTTTAATCTCTCTTCCCTTTATACCAGGAGAATGATAATTATAACGAGACTTCTTTTTTATTTGCTCCAGAATGAGCTTGATTGACTTACTTCTCAAAATTAACTTTCCCCTAGACCTAGACGTAATTCCAGATCACCCCCTACGATTTATTGCGATTTTGTTCGCACTAGTCTTCTTCGTCGATCGCCGGTGCATCTGATGTGCTCAACCTTTAATTTGATCTCTGACGCAGGTGATATTCATGCTGGCTCTTTATTAACCATAACAAATTATTCCAGTTCTGTCTAGTTTTTGCCTCTAATGATACCATTATGTATAGCATATACTGTATATTACTGTATTCTTCTTTTTCACTCATGTATTATCCGTTCTTTGTCCGATCTTTCTGTTTGGAATTATCATTTTGTATTCTAATTTGTATTTATTATTTTGCTGTCGTGCACATACATATGTACATATATATTTTTCCTGTAATTGGGTGTAACCTGTTGGAAAAATATGTTATTGTTATTATTATTATTTTATTATTATTATTATTATTATTATTATTATTATTATTATTATTATTATTATTATTATTATTATTATTATTATTATTATTATTATTAT
>ML218740.1:83422-94489 GCA_004785975.1 Popillia japonica
ATTATTATTATTATTATTATTATTATTATTATTATTATTATTATTATATCAATATGTAATGTCAAGGCTTCACAAAATACATCAAACAGAACTCTTATATTTATACTAAAAATCAGTATTTTTTTTGGAGACTGACAGTTCTAAACAATCAATAAATTAAAGTAAACTACATCTAATACTTTTCACCTTCTGTGGTACTACAATTTACAGTATAAATAAACTAACTCCAACATATCCTGAATAAATTTAACGTTCTCTAATCAATACCCTTTGTTTCAGACTGTTTATCTTTCCCATAGTTGGGAATGACGAACGTGATAACGAGAACACATTTGACAATAATTTATATTTGAAACTCGGATCCTAAAACATCGTAGACAATAATACGAAATACAATACTCTCGGAAAAGTTTTAATAGCATAAAATTTCACCAAATGTCGTCGGCCGTTCAAACATTATTAAACAGAGTTTGTTACACAGTTGACATAGTAAACACGAGGTAAATATAATTTAGGAACAACTGCAAGTTCAAATTTTCTGTCGTCGGCCCGATGTCGTAAAAGTTAGGGGTGAAAGTTCTCACTAGAACTGAATGGTCGGTTACAATACGTTGGGCGTGTGGTTGGTCGCGCTATTTCATTATTTTGAACTTTTGAAATACGCTACAACCTAGCTCGCCGAATGATCTGTACAGGGTCCGAATAACATGCGGGTGCGTACTACACTCTTTAATATGTATTTACATTGCCCACTTTGTCTACCGTAACAGAAATACTGCTGTTAAGCGTTTTATTCAACTGAAATTCTTCACACGTTTCGTTACATCTAACTATTTTGTCAATATTAATAGCAACAGGGTACGACAAAATTTTTATGAATATTTTTAGAAAACTTTTACAATACAATATACAGTGTGTCCACGGTTAGGTGAAACGACTCTTATAAATGAGAAATAATTTTTGATTTATCATTTATTGTGGTTTAGCCCTACTTGGTTAAAGACTAATTTCTAACATATTTTCATGGTTTGAAAAACAAGTCGGCCTTGACAATGAAGGTAAAACTAGTTTCATTGCAGGTAAAGTGCCTTTTCTATTCATAGTACGTCAAAATATTACTAAAGAAACTTGTTCAGAATGAAACCCGGCTATATGCAAATTTTCAAAACAATCGGCCTACTTTAATGAAATCATTCAAATTAATTGTTTTTAGACATTGTTTTTTTATTATGAATAAATACATTCCAGCGTAATTATTGTCTAATATTTACCATTTATTAATTAAATAATATGAATTTTAAACATTAATTTAAGCTAATGTACTAACAGTAAGACATGAAGGCAAAGCAGCTTTTTTCCGTTCACAGTAAACTAAAATGTAATTTTTTTCAGAATTCTGGACTGATCGCCATGCGCAAGCAAGAAAGATTTTAGCACTAAATCATTTAGAATAAAAATTAAGTTTTCCAAATGTAATGATGTTAATTATGTCTTCGTGTATCCACACAAGTTAGATATAGATCTCCAACTGTTTCCGTACTTGCAAATACGATGTAAATGTATACCGGTCGTTTTGAGAAATAGGATAAATAAAGCCGGGAAGAGGTAAGGGGTATGAAAATTCGCTAAGAAGTGGGGACGCGTATGAGTCTATGAACGGTGTACTCTACAATATTGGCGGGGACGTAGCTCCCTTCACCTCCGCCCCGCTTTAAATATCCTATGACTCAAAACGACCGGTATGTATACGTGTAAAGAATAGTTCCATTGACGTAAAATAGATGGCGGCGCTAGTCTTTTATTTGGAAAGTGTACGACCAAACAAATATTGAATGTCGATGGAATCGTTGTCCGTTCTACGAACTCCCAAAAGATTGAGATCACTCAATGAGAGACGCAGACAGATGAGAATTGCTGAAATGTACGCCTATCGACGAAAAAAGTGATGCATTATTCCCTGAATTGTTATTTCACAAGAAAGACCGTAAATGTATAAAACATATTTCAAACAATTTTTTTTTCAGTACTTACACATAGGAAATTTATAAAATGTAGTCAAGATGAAACCATTGTGATGAAACCGTGTTTTTTGCAGAAAACCTAACAATCCAATACACAAAAAGTTTAATTTATTATTTGTCTTATAAAATATTTAACTTTCCTCAATGTCGATTATCTCTACTACCTCATCAATTTCCGGTAATACATTAGCATCCGGTAATAAATTTTTATCACTATGGTAAACTTCATCTGCTTTGCAGTTTGCAGATTCAATATTAAAAATGTAATTGTTGGAGAATAATTGTTGGAAATTGGTTCTAAACAAACGTACCGTTGGATTGGGATTATATTAACCGGGGATGTAGCGCAGCGCCTCGAGCGCTCGCTTCATAGTCCGGTGGTATCGGGATCGAACCCCGGCATGTTCCTTCCGAATTTGGTTTTCTGTAGTTTCCCAAATTCAACGGCAAATGCAGAAAGATAACATCTTAAGTCGGTCTATAGCCGCGGGCGTAATAATAACTCATGGCCAGACGATGCCCCCTGTAATTGGCGCAAGCTGGATGTTAAGGCATGAATTAGTATTATTATTATTATATCTATTCATGGATCTTATTTTGCCGAACACATGCTCTAAAGGATTCTGATTAAAGCGGCACGTGAGAAAGTATAATTTGGTTATTTAAAATCAGAACACAGTCCTAGTATCGAGGTTAATGAAACTTGTAAATCTTTACAGTATAGCGGATTTTTTTTTCGCTAGCATATGCCAAATTGAAATCCAAGCAATGCTTTCACTCTACTAGGAGAAGTCTATCGGACAACGCGCATTTAAACTCATTGCTGTCATTTATAGGTTTGCTATTGAAAGTATCGAAAAGGTACATTCTGCCCCTGGAGATGTGATCCACGATTTTTATAAAGAATTTGTCCGTAGAACTGAAAAGAGCTTGGAGAACAACCTGAATTAAACAAAATGTTTTGTCTTTAATTCAAGTGTATTTCTTTAATTCAGCTGCTAAAATTAATATTTAGATTTTTGGTTCCGAATTGGTGGTTTTGAGACAACGAAAAAATTTTATACAGAATGAAATTTTTGCATTAAAGTTAATTTTTTTTTTTCCTATTATTCAGTCCATCCGTCTGTATACTAGTATGATAGTTGGTACTTGTTTCTTATTTTCATGTAATTGAATATGATAAGAAATTATATTCTAAAGCTAAATACCTTAGCTATGCCAAGATTAAACTGCTAATGACTGTTGTCGTTTAATTTTCCGTACAATTAGCGGATTACTTATTAGCATTGTAGGACCGACAACACAAGCTGTCCCACATTTTATAATGGCAACAGAAGCTTACCATTTTGCGGATAGAAGTATAGTTTTAGTGCGCTCCTATGGCCTGTTCTTCTACCTGTTAACTTTGGAATAACTAACGACATAATCAGTGCCAATATGAACCAACAATGTGCGGTTGACATCGCATTTAAAAGAATTTTCTAATTGCTACATAGGTACCTGTTCTATTAATTGTACTGTCGATTGCTTCAGAAGTTGAGATGAATAAATAACAAGTTAGCAAAAAGGCCTTTTAAATATACAAAGCTAAAAGCTTTTCTTTTTTTAGAATGCCTGGAATAAATCTGGGAATTACATATGTACATACATTTACTGCATTTGTAAGATTAGTGGCAACCAAACGCTTATAGAACAAGACGTGATGGAATTCTGAAAAAAATGTGGGGGGAAGGATAATAATATGAAACCAATCATTTCTGCGATCTGATATTAACAACTTATCACTTGAATGTTACATGTGGTTAATGTATTCAATTGATCAGGTTATATCACGGCAATCAATTTATATGTTATCGTTATTATCAACTTTCTAATTTCTCACCCTTATGTTGACGCATAATCATCGGCAGCTTTTAACAGCGCTTGTATTAATTTTTTTTAAAGCATTATTGTTTATTTTTTTTGTCAACAGCATTTTGTACTCATTTGGGTCAAGTCAACGTGTAATTCGTTCACGCTGTATCTTCAATATCAATTATTATGACAGATACCATAGACGTACCTAATTAATTTGTTGTAAAAGTATGATAACAGGTTTTTTACATTTGTTGATTTTAATGGATTTATAAAACTTCACAAGAACCCTATACCAAATATGTAGTCGTTTCGAGAACTACAACTAGTATTATACTTCGTTATTGATTAACATTGACACTATTCTTTATATACGAACAGAAAGGTAAATATATCGCAAAAAAGTAAGATTTATTGTCTAATTATATTACACCACTTTTATGAAAAAAATTGATTCCGAAACAGTTAAAGCAGACTTTTAATAATTTTTTGTACAAGTACCTATTAAGTTATGTGTCTAACTCAAGTTTGGAGGTTAGTCTTATCCCTTAGACACACGAATACGTAATATCCATATATTTAATTCCATAGGAGGAAAATTTTTAACGCAAAATGTTTGAGTACATGAGAATACACAAATATGTGTATTATATTAAAACCAAGTAGCTACCACATAAAAAAAGTTAATAATTTCTATGCAGCTAATTCCACACCCCATTGTATGAAAACGAAAGGTTATACGTCTACAAGAAAGAAAACAGTTACCTAGGTGTCATTTTCCCTTATTTATGATTCATTTGCTGCTGCTGACATCACATAATACGAAACGAATTATAATATAAAATTTCTGGGAAAAAAACGCCATCTTACACATACGTAATTGATATTTCGTTCAGAAGCTTTTCCAATAAGCAATTAGTTACAAGAATTACCTTTTCGTCTGTCCATATATTTTTTATTATAAGATTCCTTTTAAATTACAATTTATATTAGGTTGAAACTCGGAAACTTCTAAAAAATTGATAAATTTCGCAATAACCTTCCCAACCTATAACTTGGTATGTATATCATTTCCAGTTTTCACTACAACCAAGAAGAATAGCATATATACATTTAACAATAAATTTAACAAATCAAGCAAAGTCTAATTACATCCCATTAACTACATTTATAGTTACACATAAGATCTACTTGAACTCTGCACACACGCAATTAGTTTGAAACACATTTCTCGTAACGGGTTAGTAGTATAATTCTGCAGAATCGTACATTCTCGCAGAACTAATAGGAAATGAACTTTAATTAAGGCGATGTATTAAATTATTAGAATGCAATAAATACAACCTAGGTACATACTATCTATTATCGTCTTAGCAGCAGTTGCCGGTAACAAAATATGATATAGGTATATGTATTTGAGTAGATTATTACACAAATTGGTGTTTTACTACGTCTTTTTATGCTAGCAACTTGCCATGTGAAATCAATATATTGAATGAGGGTAGTTCGAGTAGCTAAATTTACAGAACGTGGAAGTATGAACAACTAACAGTATGTAAAACTGCTGCTAAACTGAAATATTGCTATTTATTTCACACTGAAAGGCTTTATCGTTAATCAAGTAAACCTAAATCCTTTGAAAATACTGGCCAAACTAGTATTGACATCAATTAACTCGCCAGTTTTGGATTGGCACAGAATTTGATCGTAAGAAAAAGACTGACATACGAGTACAGAACAAAGATTTAAACAATAAGAAGCAGACATGAAACGAATCCTTACCTAACAAGCAAACTAATGCAACATGAAATAGATCAGCAAAAGAAACAAGGAAATAGTTTTGCTTCATAATTGTGTGCCGACATACGAAAGACCAGTTGTGTGCTCAATACAACTTCAATAGAAACTGCAGAAGAAGCCACACGTCATTTTTGCAATATAATAAATATATGTATATGCTATAATTACTATATGCGCCTGCACTTCGAACACTAATTTCAATAAAGTAATTTTCTGACGCTGCCAGTAATGCGCCGGGTTAAGATCAGGTGATCTTGGCGGTCATGAATTAGCGAAATGTCTGCTTAACACACGATCTTGGAAATAGTTGGTTAACAATTCTCTGACTGATCAGAAAATGTGCGTGGGTGCCCCATCCTGCATAAAAATGATGTTTTCAATTTCGTGGTGCTCGTTTTTCAACTACAGTTACAAATATAGCTTTTCCATTCTGCATTTCCTCGTAGAAGTACGGACCAATGATAAAATCAGCTGTAACACTGCGCCAAACGGTGACTTTCTTGTCATGAAGACCTTCTTGAACGATTTCTTGTGGATTGTCTGCAGGCCAGATTCTACAGGTTTGAGTACTGACTCCACCAGTTAGAGTAAAATGTGCCTTATCTGTCCACAGGGTAATCAGTCGAGTTCAATTTCCATCTGAGTCACTATTCTAAAAGAAAAATCGGAACTAATTCAGACAACATTTTCAGTTTAAATATAGATACATTTTTAGAATTTTCCGTAAACTTTTCCAAACAGTGGTATCCGGTACGTGCAATTGCTTGGATATCACATTTGCACTCTGGCTATATCCTGATTCTCATGAAGAACCTCTGCAACTTGGCCATCACTAATTCTTGGTCTTCCTGCTCTTCCCATAGGTAAGTTACAGACCTTGTTCTTTAAAAATTGCGGTACGCTTTCATGTGACAGGCCCCACCCTCAACTCCATTCTCGTGCAAAATCTTCGTAATCCAGCGGTGTCTCCTATAGATAGGGTAAAATCCTATTCCTTAAGCAATTAGGTTTCGTTAATTTTTTGTTATTACATAATTATAATTTGGATAATTCTGCCATTAGCACTACTGCACTTAGTTTCAATGGTGAATTTCGTCCGACTATAAGTTTCTGATCTCTCTACAATGTTGTATGGATAGCCAAGCTGTCGTTTTGTCTTTCCTAATTCAATTCATAGCTAGCGGCGAGCCATTTTCGCAATAATTATTGGTGCCACCTACGCCTTGAATAGCGCGTATGCAGACGTTCTACATTCTTACTGCAAACAAGGACCCCCCCTCCTCGGCGACTTCGACCTCCAATAAAGAGAACTTAACCAACCCAAACTGAGCTACTAGTTCAGTAGAGACAAAATGATTTTTTGAAATTCTATGTAACGTGAAGAACATTCACACATTTTCGCAGTTAGGAAGCTCTCGACTAAACATTAGAATGCAAACAGCTCGCAACTGCAACATTTGGAGATCGCTGAGAAGGCTTTATAGTCCCACGCTCTTCCAAAACTCGGTCATAAGTTGGAAAGGAAGGGAAACACTATACAATATACAGAACACTATATATGTCATCCCAACTACACTATATACATAATTAACATTTCATTCCTAAGTGTATCTGTGATATATATAAATCGCTGTATGGTTCACTATAGTGTAAAAGAAAATCTTTTTATTTGCTTTCCAGAATTTCATACAATCCATATTTCTTATGAATTCAAAGCAATTCCTCGTCGAAAGGATCAGAAGACATTTTGCACGTTTTTAGCCCGAAAATATCGGATTTTTTACTGAACACGCAATATTGTTTTGCAAACTTTATCGTATGGTATACTATCCCCCACAGATTCCAAATTAAAAGTTTAAATCTGTACATGCATCAATTTTTAGCTGTCATTTACACATAATCAGTACTGTTGAAATTTCAAATCTGAATGTGAATTAGTTTCCCATTACATCCATTTCGACTTTATCGACCAACCACCATTACTTCGACGATTATTTATCCTGTGTACATTATTTTTTTCGTAAAATACGTTCAACATACCTAATCAACATAAAATATAATTCATCAAAAATTATTATGCTTTACTGGAGATTTAGACGGTAAAATAACGTTGAAACCCATACTAGTAAAACGGAATGATAAATGAGTAGCAGGACGTCCTGTAAGGTTCGCGTAAAGCGCGCTTAGCTCAAGTTAGACATTGACTAATCACAAACTAGGTATACGCTTTGCAATCTACTTTGCGGCTTACGCAATTTTATTCAGAGGTTGATGTGCCGAACAGATCTACGTGCCTATCAGGGCGATGAACTTTTCCCGCAAGAAAGATGTTAAACTTTGCAAACAACACAAATCCAAAAGGGTGTACGTATTTACATATTAAGTAAAACGATGTTGCAAAATATACGAACATTTTAATTTATTATCGATCAGACATGAATAACAAAAATATAAAATATACACTTCGGGATTGACATTAAAGAAATCTCAATCTGGAATATTCTTCCGATCATCTACAATATCTAAGATTGAACGAATTTCAATATCAGTATGAAAATATCCGAAAATGATTTCGCCATCATATTTTACAATTGATTATTTATATTGATTGCGATTTAGACTACCACATTATTGGTTTTTGCATGAAAACACGCAGATATAATGCTCCATAAAGTTTTGACTAATTCTACTACTGATACTATGGAGCTGTTGCAAGATCGAAAATTTATTGCTACCATATAAATTGCGGCACAAACATTCTTCTTTTTTGTGTATTGTGTGTGTTTTATTGTATTTTGCGTTCAGCTGGCTATTTTTCACAGATATCGAGGCGTAGTAGGGAGGGTATAAACACTTTTTCATCGGTCATTCACACATATAGGAAAGAGGTTATTATTTATTAATAGAAGTATTTTCAAACGATTATGGTGACACTTTTGTTGTTGAATGAATTAAGTTCTATAATTAAAATTGAAAAGCTAATGGTACCATTCTAATATATGCATCAATGCCTATCACTCAAATTACTCAAATATAAAGAAATGTTATTGTTAGTCCGAAAAGTACAAGTTATAGGACTAGTTTGATAAGTTTTTCGTTGAACACCCTCGCTATTAACTAGTATGTCCACCTTAGTTAGATCTGTACACCAAACTTCAATGCAAATCGCTCGTTGCTTATTTTCTACCATTTATTTTAATACTTCAACACACTAGCTAGTTGATAACAATATACTTTTGTTGTTTGTGTACTATTAATATTAAATTATCTTTTTCGCGCACTTCCATAAGTATCACTGATGTTTCCAAAAGCGCATTGTCCTCTGTTCGACTTTGCCTATTACAGAAATCGGTTTCTCCAATAAGATCTGAAAAGTGAAAACAATAAGACTACTGATGATCTTTGTAGTTGAGAAGACTGTCTACGCACTGGACCAGAGTTATTCTGAAATTTTCTCAAAAACTACGATAGATCTCATCTTTAAGAGTGAGACTAAGACAATAAATGTATCTTCATTTTCCTCCCACAGCCTACAAAGATACTACCTCAAACAAATCAACTAAGTGGACAATGATATACATATGACTATTTCGCTCGAAACACAAACACAACAGAGCAGTTATCGCCTTGAATAAGCCCAATGAAAACTACGTGAAGTTCGAACCATTTCTCCAAGGAGAGAGCAAGATACTTTAGAAACAAGTGGAGCTGATGATTAAGGATACTCACAATAGACTTTATCAGTCGACATGGAAAAGGACATTGAATGCTTCATATCATAGACTTACTAGCCACCGCATTGGATCGCGTCGTCAACTCAAAAAGTTCCAATTCCTATTAGTGGTATGTATAAATAGACTTCCTTGAGACCTTCTATATATTCTTTACGGCGATTTTTGCAATCTAAAGACAAGTACCTACAATTTTTCTTTGCACGGACACATACTTTTCCAAAAATGCTTATTATTTTGAATGAGCAACTATTTCAGATTTAAAGATTTGTCACTGACAACGTGATATATTGAATTCCAAATTAGTACAATACCAATACACTGAAACCTACACATACTATACTTCTTATGCAAATACCTACCATTTAGTACGTCTAGAACGCGTTTCTCCTCCTATTACCACTGACACCTAAAATGTCCAGGCTTATTATGAAATACTATGTACGAGAATGTATCAGAAAATAATAAGACTAGTACTATAACTTCTTCGGTGGTAGAATTTTATAACATCAAAAAAATTGACATGAAAGCCTTATCTTTAATGTACTGTCCTTCAAGGGGGCTTTGATTTAACTTTTGATGTTTATTACAAATTAATTACATATTGAATTATCTTTTTCGTATCCATCGAAAAAACTACAGTGGAGCAAACATATATACCTATGCTATAAAATATTGTGTTCGTTTAGGTAAAACACCAAGCACTGAAGCTTTTAAAATGATTAAAAATGCATATCCCGATAATATCTTATCACAATGTAATGTTTGAGTGGCATAAGTAGTTTAAAGACGGTTGTGAATCAGTTGAAGATGAACCCTTTCCCGGTAGACCACAAACTGCGCGAACTGACAGTAATTGCAGAAGTTAACGACTTAATATAAAATGATAGCCAGATTGACATAAAACGAATTTCTGACAGTTAATTCTTCTAGCAGTTCCACTCAAAAAATTATTGGTTAAGATTTAGGGTACCGGAAGGTCGCGGCAAGAGGGAATCCAAAAGTGATAAACAAAAAGCGAATAGAGTGACAACCTGCTAGGAGTGGAAAAGGTAACTGCAACTTAATCCAATTTTTAAATGATATTCATATTTTCTTATGCAAATAACTCTCAATGTCATTGAACTCACTATTTTTTTCCTGAAAGCCTATTGTATTTTATGTTTACTATGTGAAACCAAACTTTTTAAATATTGATTACTTGGCGTGTTATATTTCTTCTGCTGATGGTAGAATAAGGTGTTTTAGATGCTCTAAATCTAGAAGTAAAACAATTGTATATATTCATCATAATTTGATAATTTATATAAACAATCTACATCCATATAGATATTCCCAGATTGAAGGTCGCAACTATATATTTTGCTTACCAAAATTGTGTTTATTACTTGATAGTTATTGTAGTTAGGCAGCTTCTCAGCGAAGTGAAAGATCGTTAGGTTCAGGGTTCAATTCTCCGAGAGAACAGTGATATATTCCTCGTATAATTATATTCAAATTGATGTAGCACTCACTATTGGGGAAAAGCAGAGATGGCGTAACAAGACTTTTGAACAAATTCACAGACAGTAACTTTCACAACAACAGTTACGACCGTAGTCAGACAAGCAACAGAGCTTAAATAGCCACTACAACTAGCACCCACCACAACACAAAAAAAA